>JAADYI010000174.1:0-26799 GCA_023338185.1 Lagenidium sp. CBS 127285
ACCCGGTGGCGGCGGCGAGTTCCTCCAGTCGGAGCCCCCGCCACGTGACCAGGACGTTGGCAAGCAACGTCGTCGTGATCTGCACGAGAAAGAGCACGTGCGCGTACTTGGTCGAGGTCCCAAAGAGCTCGTGCGCGTGCGCGGTGACGACCGAGAAGCACGTTCGAGGGGGGTCCACGTCCAGTGCTTCCTCGGGGCACGCTCCGAGCTCCCCGCGGTCGTCGACGGCGCTGAAGCCGCAGCAGCCGTAGAGCGTCTGGATCTCGTCAATGACGTGGTCGCTCAGGCCCCCCCACGAGCGCCGGGCGGTCTCGATGCTCGCATTGGGCTTCATCGTGTCCAGATCATCGAGAAAACGAAATGCCATGAGCACAAAGACAAACTCGACGAGGAAGAGCAGCACGGCCAGCGACGAGAAGACTCGGCGCCCACGGGCCGAGCCGCTTGTCCGGCCCAGCCAGTAGCCCCACGCCCCGAGGCCGAGCAGGACGCCCCCAAAGCACCACAACGCCACGCCGATGGGCTTCCCATAGAGAAAGAGAACCAGCGAACTCGTCGTATTCCCCAGGACGAGGAAGAAGTCGAGTCCGACAAAGACCAAGATGAGCCCGAGACAGGCAAGGACGAGGCTCGTCCCGCGAAAGGCGGCGGTCAGTCGCCTTAAATGCCGCGCGAGCTGCTCGTTGCTCTCAAAGAGGGTCCGCGTCTCGTGCGGGAGGACCGCATCCGAGGCGACAAGCTGCGTCGCCCCTGGTACCAGCAAGTGGGAGGTGGAGACCCCAGCTAGTATCTCGGTTGTCATCGCGGACGCGGTGATCGCGTAGGACGACGCGGCGCCGATGGCGGTGAGCTGTTCGACCGTGGCTTTCTTGGTATCCATGTAGGCCTCAAACGTGGCAAAACCGAGCTGGTCCGCCGATTCCATGGTCCGCCGCTCGAGCTCGCTCCACTTGGCACGGTTCAGGTTCTTGATCGATCGCTCCTTCTCCCGCCGGCGGTCGACGACATCCACGCGCTCCCCGAGCTTGCCCACGATGACGAAGAGGCCGAGTAAGCACGCGACGGAGATGGTTCCGATCAGCGACGGCGTGTCGTCGCGATACAGGTCCCGGTGCAGGGCGTAGAAGTCCAGGCGCTCCTCCAGGGTCACGAGGACCTCGAGCGTCGCGATCTCATTGCAATAGCACACGGTCTGCTCCGTGGTGCTCAGGGTCTCGTCCTTGAAGCAGATCTCACTGTCGTAGCGACTGGCACCGGCATTCCACACGCGACACTCTGTTGAGAAGTTGCTGATCTCAATGGGCGTCAAGGGGCGGGCGTGTGGGATGGTGACGGCGAGCAGAGGAAGCCACGGGGACCCGGAATCGGCGGCGAGACGCCGTCGGGAGGTCGATGCGAGCTCGGCCTTGGCCTTGGCGGTGGCGGCGACCACGCACGGATTGCTCAGGTCAAGAGCCTGCTGCGGCACGCCACTGCCCCCTGTCACCGCTGCGAGGGCCGCCTTGGAGTGGATCGAGAACACGGTCGAATGCGAGATCGGCGAGCTGTCGTTCAGCGAACACGTCGAATGTGTCTGTTGGCCCAGAACAAAGGCGCTCGGGAACAAATTGGCCTCCAGGCACGCGATCGCCTCGTTAGAGAGATTCAACGCGGGCGTGCGGGAATCCAGCACCAAAGAGCGACTCGATGCGAGCGTGTTCCCGGCCCCGGAGACGGCGACCAGGTTCTCGGCGGCCAATTGCACGGGGGCTTCGTCTGGGAGGAGGTCCTGGCTGCCCAGTGCGGCCATGAGCTGGAGCGTCTGCACCAGTCGGTGAAAGTTTGCTTGGTCCTGCGCCGATTCCTTCGAGGAGGCACAAAATACATCGTCCTCCGCAGAGCCCAGCGACCCCGTCGAGGACGTCAGACGTCGGCGTCGTCGCCGAGCTGCCGCTGCCGCTGCACCTGCATCACCGCTGGCCGCGGATCGAATCGACAACACCGTCGACAGCGAATTGAGAATCGTCGCCCCGGTGGAATCCAGAAACTCACTGGGGTCTTGCAGCTCGAGGGCATTCTGCGCAATGCTCGTGCTCAGCGTCGTCACCTGGGCCACGCCCGCAGTGTCAAAGGCCGCCGAGGAGGACTGGAGGACCGTGTCGACGACACGCGCCTGCTGTGCGAGCCCCGAGGTCGTGGGTTCGGTCACCTGCGCGGTCGACGACAGCGTCGAGAGAATCGCGTCGTTGACGGAGCGAATCGCCGTGATCTCGAAGGCGCACGTCGGGGCCATGAAGCCATCGTCACAGAGGCACGTGCTCGTGGCTGCATCACAACGCCCGTGCCCCGAGCACACTGTCGCGTCGCCTCCCTCCGCCGTCGAACACGCCTGAGTGCCCATTGTACCGACGGCGCGTTGCATGACCATGGCCGCCGACAAGAGATACTTGGATCGCTGCGTCGGATCCGCATTGGCCATGAGCCCGCTGCTGGTGTTGAGCAGGGACGACACGAAGCTCACGGGCTGGGTCGTGGCCTCGGGTGGGAGCGTGATCGTGATCGTATCCGCGGCCATCGTCGTCGCCCCGAGTTTGTCCGTGATCAGCGCCACGACCGTCACCGCTTCGTCCTCGGAGAGCGTCGACGGCGGAAGCATCGTGACCGTGGCCGAGGGCGCCGACTGCTCGGGGACGAGCGGGAGCATCCGCTGTCGGACGGCCGCGGCGTCCGCGCTGAGGTTCCGAAAGTCGGCCTCGGGGAGGACCCCAAAGGCATACCGCAGCGGGAGGTCGTCCTGGTCGTCGGTCCACTGCGTGCAGTCGAGGCGGAAGAGGTCCTTGATCGCCGCCCCCGTGCGCGGGGACACGGCAAAGAGCCCCGACGTCGGTGGGGCGTTGACCCGGATCGTGACCGTCCCAAACCCGACGTTGCCGTTGATGTCGGTGGCGATCAGCCGCAACACGTACGTCTGTCCCGGGGTGAGGGCGTTCTTGAGGATCGCATTGCTGGGGCTCGTCAGCGGGAGGGCAAACGCCGGATGCGTCAACGAGTCATTGGAGGCGGACGCCGAGGCCGCCGCCGACGGCTCGGGGAGCCCCAAGTCGCCCTGATCCTCGACCCACTGGGTCGTGACCGGATACGTCGAGGTCACGATCCCATTGAGCGTCAGGCGGTTCGAAGGGTTGATCTTCGTGGCCGATGCGACGATCGTCACCGCCGGGAGGCTCCCGGTGAGGGTCCAGATCAGCGCCGAGGCGCTGGACGTGCGGGTCACGGCACCAATTTCGCCGCGAGATGTCTTGGTCACGGTCATCCTGAAGCGCAGTTTCCGCTCGGGCTGGAGCGTGAAGGGCGGGATGCTCAAGGTGCCGTTGGGGCTCCCGACGAGGACCACGGGGACGAGGGCCGCGGCCGTGGAGCCCGTGGCGTTGACGCACATGCCCGGCGCCGGGGCCGTCGTGTTGGTGACGTCTTCACAGGCCCACGAAAACACAAAGGGCAGCGACGAGTTATCCGGGTCGATTGACGTCGAGCCATCGAGGACAAGCGGGTCCTTTTCGCCCAGTGCCCGGCCCCCACCCGTGAGCTGAGCCGTCAGCGGGCTGCTGCTGACCGTGATCACGATCGACGCCGAGCTCACAGAGGTCTTGACCGGCGACGTCGGCATCGACGCCTCGATTCGAAACGTGTACGTGTAGCCCACGAGCAATTGTGTCCGCGGCACTCGAAACACGCGCGGATCGCGAGCCGTGTTGGTGCCATTGAGATCCACGTTGATCGCGGACGCCGGGACGACCTGACCAGACACCGCGGGCGGGGTCGCCGTTGCGAACCACTTGTACGCCACGGCCGTCCCCGTTCGATCGGGGCAAGCCACCGAGGCGTCGACTTGGAGAGAGAGCGGCTCGCCGATCCGAGACACGTCCAGCGTGCTGCTACCGACGACCGACACCGCCGGTCCCGGGAGGCTCTTGACCTGGATGAACTTGGTCGCGAGAGAGCGCTGGGCAAACGCATTGATGAGCTCCATGCCGACGATGTACGAGACCCCGGCCTCGATCAGCGTGTTGTCCACCTTCAACGTGAACGCGAGGTTCGCAGTGGCCTGCGAGACGATCGACTGCAGGTAACACGCCGAGCGCAATTGGTCCATGGTCGTGATGCGCGAGAGGTCCCCGACGAGCTCGGCCTTGTTCAACGTCGAGATGGACTTGCCGGTGGTCCAGTCCGTGCGGTACTTGTCACACACCGACGCCAGTGTCGATCGGAGAGCCGTCGTCCGTCGAGAGATCTCCTCATTGTCCGTGAGGGCACTCGACGGGAGCGCGAGTTTCGGGACGGCGAACCACCGCACCGTCGCGTACGGGCGCCCCCCGGAGCCACTTGACAGGGAGGCGTCGACGCTCCAGGGCCCGCAGCTGCCCGTGTTCTCCGGCGCGACGAGCACGATCGTGGGCTGGACGATGTCCGGGGAGAGGGAGACCGTCACGCGTCCCTGGGTGTACGCGCGGCTCGAGTACCGCGCGCGGATCACATTCGACGACTGGCAAATCTGGTTTGCAAACACGGCGCAGTCGTTCAAGGCGAGGACGTCCCCGGCGCCGATCGTCGCGCCCGTCCCCAGGTCAATGCGAAGTTGCCGCAGGTCCAGCCACATGCACGTGGCGCCGAGGCCGAGGGCGAACTTGGCCCCCGCCAGGTTGAAGACCAGATCACAGACAAAAGTCTTGGCCTTGATCACGTAGAGCGTCGCCTCCGCCCCGATGGCCCCGGTCCGCGGGGACATCGTCGCCCCGTGGAAGACCGTCGAGTCGAACGAGACGATGAGCCGCGTGCCGGAGGCATCAATGATGGCGGTCGTCGGGAGCGGTGGGGGGATGGCCTCGCGGTCGCTGATGAGCACTGGGACGTTGATGATCCCGAGGGAGCTGTTGGAGATGTTGTAGAGCGGATCCGCACTCGCGACGGCGTGAACGAGCGTCGAGGTCTGCGTCGGATCTTCGGGGATCTCGTCATCGATGGCGAAGACGACGATCGTCCGGGGCCGGAACCAGTCCAAGGCCGTGAAGACAAGCTGGAGGTCCCGAGCGCTCCCCACGACCGCCCCGATCGTCGACGCCCCCTTGAAGGCGGCGCCGATCTGCGGGGCCTGGCGAATCTGGCCGTCGTCAAGGTTGACGATCCGCTCGATCACCGGGGACACCGACACCAGGACGTCCTCGTATGGCTCCGTGGCGAGGGTGATCGTGTACGTGTCGTTGAAGCCGCCCTCAGCGACGTGCAGTCGACTCCGCGCGAGGCTGCTGCGGTTGCTCGTGATGGCCAGCGAGATGTTGACAAAGGACACGTCGTTGTCGGTGATCCGCAACAGCAGATTCCCCCCGCGGGCCTTGTAGTCATCGACGGCGTACAGCGGATCGCGACTCGTCGTCCCGTGCGAGATCACAGCTTCATGCACCGGGGCCTCCTGGAGGGCATCGTCGAAGGCCAAGAAGCTCACGTTCTGCCACTGGCTCCAGTTGCTGGCCCCAAAGGTGAGCGTCGGCGTGAGGATCGTCGCATTGCAGATTGTCTCCGAGGTCAGCGTCCGGAGGTAACAGCCATGGGCCGCATTGGGCACGACCGTCACGGGATGCCAGGGCTCAGAGGTCAGACGCACGCCGTAGACGTACGGCGCCGCGCGCTCGCGGATTTCGAGGACCCGCGACTCGGGGGCGAGTTCGATACCCGACAGATCATTGTCCGTGATCCACACGCGCACGGTCGAGAGGTCCCCGAGCGCCGCGTAGATGGCGTCGTTGGTCGTGAGCGTGTGTACCAATACGCTCGTCGAGTCGACGGGGTCCTGGGTCCAGTCATCGACGGCCGCGACGGTGACCAACTGCGTGATGTTCCAGTTGCGCCACGTGAAAAGGAGTCGATTCGGAGTCGCCGTGGCGAGATTGCCCTTGGTCCCGACGTTCGTGATCGCCACCGTCACCTTGGCAAAGGGCTCCGAGGCCAGGACGATCTCGTAGCTGTCGGTCGCCCCGTCGGGGCCCTCGGCGACGTAGGTGGTCGTCTTGAGCACGCGAAAGCCCGAGGCATCGTTATCCGTGACCGTCACGTTAATCTTGGGGATCCGGATCTCGTCGTACTTGGGGTCGTCGCTGTAGGCCACGTGCGAGATGCCCGTCTCGTGCTTGTCGTACTCGTCCAGGTCATCGTCCGTGGCGTAGATCGTCACCCGCTGGGGGATGTCCCAGTCCGCCGGTTGGAAGACGTAGACGTCGATGGGGATCGTGAGGTTGCAGAGGCCAAAGCGGTAGCACCCGGTATCCTCATCCTCCAGCCACGGACGCACGATGATCGTCACATTGGACAGCGGCTCCGTGCGGAGGACGAGCTCGTAGTGCGCGACAAAGACCCCATCCTCGCTGACCTCGAGATGGCGCTCCGAGACGAGCACCTCGGCGAAATCGTCGCTCTCGACCTCGACGACGATCTCTTGCAGCGGGAGGTTGCTGTAGATGGCGTCGTCGCTGAACACCGTGTGCGTGACATTGGTGTAGGTCACGTTCCCATTGGCCTCGGAGCTCTCATCGAGAAAGTCGTCCACGGAGGTGAGCTGCACAGACTGCGGGTGACACCAGTTCTCCGGGCTGAAGACGAGCCACGGGTTCTCGACGGTGTAGTTGCACAGGTACCGCTCCTGGATGGTCACGTTGACGAGGTCGTAGACGCAGTGGCCGCGGAGGCCAAAGGCATCGGTCGGGTCCGAGACAAAGCGCGCCATGGGGATCGCATCGCATCGTGGGGCCCCCGTGAGATCCCGCTCCGAGGCCACGGCCAGGGGCTCGATCTCCTGGGTCACCAAGGTCGTGTTGACGGTGATGCGGAGATCCTGGAAGCGGACGTAGTCCTCGATCGCCCACGTCAGCCACCACGTGTGGCCCCCGTCGAGCTCGGGGCCATCCCGGAGGACCCGCACGCCCTTGTCGAACTGCGGCCCACGCGAGAGCCGGGTCTTGGGATCGAACTCGGCCTCGCGGTTCGAGCGGACAAAGGGCAGCGCCTCGAGGGCCTCGTCCATCCCCACGGCGCTGACGTTGACCGGGAGGTTCCACGTTCGCCCTCGGTGGAGGATCCCCGTCTCGGGGTCCAGGAGCTCGAGCTGCAACGAGAACTGCCCACTGAGGTACGTGCCATTCGCGACGGTGCGGGTCGCGAGCGTCACCCCGGCGCCGGTGAGGGTCTGGTTGACCCCGAAGACCCGGATCGGCGGGAGGTTCCCGGGGCTCCGGGTGTAACTGATCGTCCACGTGAAGCCGAGGCAGATGCCAAACGCGTCGCAGTTGAGGTCGTCCCGGTGGATGTCGGTGCGCTCGGTGATCGCCAATGCCTCGAGCGCCGTCTCGAGCTCCTCGGCGCGCGTGTCGAACCGCAGGAGGGACGTGTTTCGGGGCGGGAGGTTCATTTCGTACACCCGCTTGGTCTCCGGGTTCATCTTCTTGTAGAGCCCGCCCATCTCGACGACGAACCCCCCGCCCAGGGACTCGCCCTGCCGGACGGTCTCGGCGTCGATCGTCACGCCCCGACCCGTGAGGTTGACGTTTTCAACGACCAACGCGGAGACGTTGCCGTTGTTATTGGCGAATTCGATCGTCCAGTCCATGGACCCTTCAGCAGAGAGCCGACGGCGAGTGACGCGGACCTCGCCGACGCCGTGGAGGGCGGTGATGGCATCGGTCATTTGGGACTCGTCGACATTCCACGGCATCGGCAGTGTCTTCGAGATGACGCTCGTGTTGGTCAGACGCCACCGTCCATCGGGGCTGACGCGGCTCGTGAGGTTACTCGCGAGAAGGGCCGTGACGTTGAAGGCACTCTCAAACTGGACCTGGAAGAACCCGCTGATCTGCACGGGGGTCTGGACGGCCGTGAGCGTGGCCGTGACGGAGTCCATTGCCGATGCCGACGGTGTCAAGGTCGAGGCGATGGCCGTGAGCGGGAGGTAGTTGTCGACATTGACGAAGGTGATACCAAAGACAAAGCCATAGGCACTGGCAGTCGTCACCAACAGCGTCCGCGTCACGCCCACTGTGTACACGTTCGCGAGATCCCGGAGCGCCATCTCAATTTCCTTCTCGGGGGTCAAGATCGAGACCTCGGCAAGTTCGTCCCCGTACTTGAGCCCCAGGGATCCACTTGGCGCCTCGGCCGTCGACTCGACGCGTGTGCTCATGGTCCCTTCGAACGTTGAGTCCGCGACGACCGATAGCTTTGGGAACTTGAGGTCCGACGACAGGAGTCGCACAAAGGTGACGCGCCAGAGCAGCGTGGACTGGTCATAGTTGAGCTCTCGGGTCACTCGAACGACCTTGGGGAGCTCACTGTTGCTGCTCTGCAGCAGCAACGCGTTCAGCACCGTTTCGACGCGTCCGGCGGATGCAAAGCCGTCAATGGGAGCAGAGGTCGCCGGGGGACTCCCACTGCGAACGATCTGGAACGTCTTGATGTACGTCACCGCGCTGGTGATGGCCGCGGCTGACTTGAATCGCAGCTTGAAGGCGGCGTTGAAGGTGAACGCGATCACTTGGACCTCCGGGCGAAAGCCCCCTCGGAGTTCGAGGCGGTAGATCTGGTCGAGGTGGTCCGAGGTCGTGACAATGCGCTGGACCTCCATGACCCGAGGGAGCTCGAGGGCAATTTCGTGGATCTCCCGCGTTGACCTGGTCCCGAGCTTGACGCTCGTCACGCTCTGCTGACGCGGGAGCCCGCAGTCGGGCTCGTCAAAGTGATACCCGCACGGGCGATAGCAGAACGCCCCGGCGCGCCGGCCTTCGTTGCTCATGGCGATCGTCACGTTCGCCCACGGCTCGGTCTCGAGCGTGAGGTTGTACGTCGTCGCAGCCTTGTAGGACCCCGAGGTCGCATTCTCGGCGAGGAGGACGTGCAGCGCCGAGTACGTGATGGCCGTCTCGTCATTGTCCTCCACGGCGACGACGATATCCGGCAGGAAGACACTGTCGTACACGGGGTCCAGGCTCCGCGAGGTCGCGCGGATCCTGGTCACGTGCACGTCGTCCTCGTCGAGGCGATCGTCGACCGCCAGGACCCGGACCGTCTGCGGGAAGCTCCAGTTGGTCGCGGTGAAGACCAGCGTCGTCGGTTGGACGGTCACGTTGCACAGCTTCGTGCTCCCGCTGGCCCCACAGGCGAGATCGTCGGCCACGGCCGAGGACGACGATGGGCACGTCGGCGTGGCAAAGCACTCGCGGTAGCAGTCGGTCTCGGCATCCAGGAGGATCTCAACGACGCTCTTGGGCTCGGACAGGAGCACCACCTGGTAGTCGTTGCCGCGTCCGTCCTCCGAGACGGTGAGCGATGAGGTCGAGAACTGGATCCCCGGGACCGTCGAGTCGGTGATCACGACCGACACCGATGGGATCGCCAGCGCGGGGGTATACGGCTGATGGGCGATCCGCACCTCGGTCACATTCTGCCTGGACCAGTTGTCGTGCATCGCCTCCAGGCGGGTCGCCCACTTGCCGGCGATATCGGACCGCCGCCAGAGCACCCGACCGCGATCCATGCGGTCAATGGCCTCGCGATAGCGCGTCCACAGCGTCGCGGTCGTGGAGCGATTGCTGCTGTCGTCGCGATCGTGCACCGCGTCCCTGGTGGTCACGATCGTGTTCGTCTCGTACACGGGGGCGCTCGTGGCCTCGTGGAGGATGAGGTCTCCATGCAGGGCCTCGTAGAGAAGGTCGTCCGTGGCGAGCACCCGGACCACCTGCGGCGTGGCCCAGTTCTCCCGCGTGAAGGTCAACGTTCGCGGGAGCGCCGTCACGTTGCAGAGTGAAAAGCGGTAGCACGCGCTCTCGGCATTGACCTCAATGGTGACGGGCGTCGCCGGGGCCGCGGCGAGACGAAGCCCGTAGGTGTTGTGCCCGCCACTTCGCTTCTCCGAGACGCCATTGAGGAAATCGTGAAAGTGGTCCAGGAGCTCGGCCTCGCCGAGGACAGCGACATACCACGCGACCATGGCCATTCGACCCACGACCCCCACCGACGACGACGGCGGGTACGCCCCGAGTTGCACCAGCTTGTCAAAGGCACTGAGGACGGGTAGATTGCATGTCGACTTGACCGAAAAGACCTGCATCGGACTCTTCGCGCCCGCATCCGCGTCCACGAGATCGGTCTCGGACGACGAGGAGCGGATAGAAAGCCCGACTTGGGCCGAGGCGGGATCGTACGAGGCCGCGACGTGATACCACCGCCCGGGGACGTCAAAGCCTGCGTTGTCCGGGAGCGATACCTTGCACTTGCTTCCGTCAAGGTCATAGATGGTGAATATTCCCATCGGAGCCAACTTGGTGAAGACGAGGTCAGCAATCACCGGACGCGAACGTGACGAACTCGCCAGCGTGAAGACGGTGCCCAAGGCTCGGGGCATTTGCGAAAACTGAACCCACAGCTCGACCGTGAAGGGCCCCATGGCCGGTTGCACGGCGACCGCATTCGAGAAGAACGTCTGCTCTCGCCCGTCGTCAATCTCGAGGATGGTCGATGATGACGGAGTTGCCAATACCACCGGGTTGCACATTCGATCAACTCCGTCCGCGGGAAATGCGCGGACTTTGGCTCCAAGCTCCGTGTCAAACGTCCAAACCATGACGGGGTTGTCACGCATGACCATCGCTCGGTGCTCATGTTGGGAAAGCGGGAGGCGATGACTCGGGAGCAGGGCAGCGTTGCCGAGCAGGACGATGCTGTTGAAGTCGGAAAATACGACCTTCGTACTAGCGTCGCTGGGTTTCGAGAAGCTCTCGGTGGCCGAATTGCACAATGCCTCTCGGCACACCATGAGAGTGCAGGAAGACACCTTGGATGGATCCTCTGGTTTTCCATCGGCATTCAACGTGCACCCTGAGACCGGTTGTGCTGGGCTGTCATGCCCAAGCGAGCTCCCACGAGCAGCAACGGAGACCGACAGGACAGGCCCCACGCCACTCAATCCACATCGCTCCACGCTGGTGTCGATGTCAATCAGTCCCACCGGAGTCGGTACATCGAGAGCCAAGACGATCCACTCCCGGTACGATGCCTTGGCAGCGGCGTAGCACGGCCTCGAGGCTCCGTCGGGACTCTGCAGTGCGCTCGCGGACCCCGATCCCGTTGTTGCCTTTTGCGAGCTGACACTATGGATTTGATATGGGACTGGAACCGCGTAGCCGGTGGTTGCGTCCGTGGGGCCAAAGAGACGGACGCTGGATAGGGCCATCGGGGCATCCCCCGTGCCGCGAAGATCGAGCAAGAGGAACTGCGGTGTCGCTGCTGGATTCCACCGCTCCACGACCACCTCGTTGAGCATTAATGTGCCGCGACCTTGTAGACGAACCGTGACGTACTGCCCGACGGCATAGATGTTCCGCCACGCGGTCACGCGTTTGCCCCCCGCGCATGAGAACGTCAGCGTCGTCGAGGCGATCACCCGGGGTGGATCAACATCCGATAGTGGTCGATCCGAGAGGATAACATCAAACGTTTGCGCGAATGGATCCCGGAGTCCAAGCAGATCATCCGTTCGCTGTGCTGTATGCAGCTCGTCCGACCACGTGGGCGATGCCGATGTGACGTTGCCGCTTGAGCAGAAATTGCGGCCGTCACGCTGGCCAACGTAAGGATAGATGATCACTGAGTGCAGTGGAGTTGGCTCGCTCAGGTCGACTTCCCACCATGGCTGGTTCTCGACTTCCGTCCGAGTGCTCCCGGGGATGACAAAAGTCTCCGCACTCGAGCTGTCCTGACCGAGTACCAGCGGATCCCATGGTGATGCTCGTTGACCGTCGACAGCCAGCGAGCTGACTGCCCGATCCGGATCGGTGGAACTTTGACGCGTGGGCATGTTCATCGCGACGTTTACGTTTTCTGACCGACGAATTGACTGCATCAAAGACCATGCGTCCGAGCGACGCGGGCCGTTCCAGTCGAACTTCAACCTTGAGCGGAGCGTCATCGCGTTCGATGTTGGGGTGACCGTCACAAAGGAATCGTATGCGACAACTTGTCGGAGAGCGAGCGTGCCTGGGCCATCGAGATAGAACCGCACGGCGCGGACACCAGCATTGACCTCCCATATCACAAGTGACTTGCGGATTGAAAGGAATTGAATGATGGGGCAATTGGATGGACAGCCAGTAGTTTGAGCATCCTGACGAGTAATGTTTCCGACAAATGGCACCTTCGCTGCGATCGCAACGACTCGGACTGGGGCGTTGACAACATCTCCGCTGTTCATGACATCCGAAAAGAGGACAGCCAGAGTCCCAAGTCGTCTCACATTATCCAACGCAACCTCCCACCACGCAGAATCACTGTCGGTGCCCGCATGATACAACGTAGTCGCAGTTGGGGAGTTGCTCGTAACCGTTAATGGGGCATCGATGAGAGCCAACGCTGCGATCAGATCGTCGCCGCTCTTCGAATCCGTTGCTGTCGAACTTTGACGACTAGTACCTCCAGCCAGCCGATTCGGAAGGCGGTAGCCAAAGCGAAGTGTTGGTCGCAAGGCTCGCTCAAACAAAGATGAACATATATGAGTGGTGCCAGCTCGCGTACCGTTGATCAGGTCGTCGAGAACCTCAACGTGCAGAGAGACAACTGGGAGATGTGCAGGTAGCACGGGGGCGATGAGATCCGTGACATTGACCACTGCAGATCGACTCTTGGTCACAGTTGCAACAAGCTCAACCGAAGCTTGCTTCATAAACGTTAGATGAGATGGCTTCTTGTCTCCGTCTCGGAGAAGATCTGGTGTCCAGTCATTATCAACAACAGAAATGCGGAGGAGATACGACTTTTCAAACGACGCCGTTTTCGGACCAGAATCAGTACTTTCGTCACTTGAGTCATCGGTCGAGTTGAAGATCTTGAAAGGTGTCTCGTGAAGTGTGAGCTGGGCAAAACTGAATTCGAAATGCGTGTCACCTTCATAGAATTCGGGGACATGGAATTTCATCCACGTGGACGCGTTCGATGACCATACAAGGACACTTTGGAGGGCCGATCCAATTCCCATCGATGTTGCCGCTCCCTCTCCACCATCCCCAAGCAGAGAAAAGTCGCTAAATGCAAGAGAGACAGCAACGTCACCGACCCAATCAGCTCCCTCATCTGATTCACGAACTCCAATTCGCTGTTTCGGTTGCTGGACAAGGACTTCAACTCCGGCTGCGTCGTCATCTTCAACGATGACATTGATCCGCGAATGCTCGGGAGAATACAACGCGGTGGGGATCAAGTTGTATGGGATGGATTGGGCAGCTCCTGTGTTTGCCCATTGTGGAAACAGTGAAGATACCGTTGGAACGGAGTCTCGGATCCAAAATGCCGTGTTGTTTGTGTAACCAAACTCAGAGTTCTGGACTCTGTGAGTGATCTGCAACGTTGAAAGGTTATTCCCTTCTGCCAAACTATCGTCTACCGCACTGACAATGACAGTTTGCGGGATGAACCAGTTCTCATAGGTGAAAGTCAATATAGAAGGCGAGATGACCAACTGCGAGTTGCCAATGACAGCAATGCTAACATTTGGTAGTGGTTTGAGAGTCGCTAAGTACGAACGACTCGCAGTTTCCGAAAAGTTGGTCCAGAAGCCGCAGATATCAGAATCAGGAACCTCACAGAAAGATACCGTTCCACGTGGTGAAGTATGCAATGGTGGGGCATTGAGTACAATTGAGTACGAAGCCTTGGCGTCTCTTCCCTCGGAGACTGACAGGTTCTTTGTGGAGATTGTAACCCCTGGATCATTATCCCACAGCGTCACATTCACTACGCTGCTGGGGCTGAAAAGGGCCATTCCGCAGTTCCACAAATGCCTATCACGAATACTTCCTCCGAACATCTCCAACACAGCATCGAGAACAAGCGATACATAGCCTTGCGGCCATGCTCCCGCTGACCAAGCTTGTGTCTCCATTCGCGATAACCCATTGCACACAGCTTGCAGTGACAATCGAAAGTCGCGGTGCAGGAACTCCACTTGACCAACGTTCATGAGCCCAAGAAAGCCCAACACGAAACTTCTCAACTCCGGGGGAGGTGGCTTGAAGGGAAATAGTTCACTGATGTTTGTGCTAGCCAAGATGCGATCACCATCCAAGGACTGGTCGCGTAACATGTCGGCGATCATGGGATACGTCAGCTCAGTAAGTGCTGCTGAATCGGAAGTGCCTCGATCGAGCGGGTCATTGCCGAAACACCCAGGGATCAGCGAGCTACCGTCGCCAAGTTCACGTGGATTGTTGATGCAAATACCATTTCCCAGTCTTCCGTCGCAAGTGCGGTGAAGATCACAAACTCGAACAGTCGCCACATTTGTATCGGCACTTAGGCACAACGTCGTGTTTGCAGGGTCGCATCTTGGGAGGTCAAAACAGCTTGGGCGTGTGGTATGATAGCGTCTGTCAAGGCTCGTGGCGTAATGCAGAAGCCTTCCACCGAAATAAAGTCCTCCATACTCGACTTCCGATACGTCGTCATCGACAGCAACAACGACTGTTCCTTGCGAGATGTTCCAATTATCCTGCGTAAACGTGAGGGAGCTTGGAACAGTGAACACTTGCGTCGGTTGAAGAGACTCGATGGTCACCGTGACCGGGAACCAGGGTTGTGAGCGCAGGGAGACAACGTATGTATCATTTGCGCCATTCTCTGCTGCAAAAAGATGTCGACGAGAAAGCTGGATCCCAGCAAAGTCGTTGTCATCGATCTCGAATGTGATGTTCCGACCATACAGGAAAGGAACGCTTGCTCCATTGAAATGTGGGTCCCCACTCGACACCGAATGTGTTACCGTGGCATAATGTACTCCCTCGGCAATAGCGTCATCCACTGCAGAGACTTGCACAAGTTGTTCACGGTTCCAGTTCGTCTTTGTGAACATGACAGTTGTCTCCAGCGAGCGATTTTGGGAGAAAATGAGTTGCGGGACGTATTCACCGCGTGAATTGTGTAGCTGGATAATCTCCGCGCGCACGTAAACATCCTCGAGCGGCTGGCGATTGAGTACGACCGCGTACTCACCCTCCACAGTGCCATTTTCTCGTATTCGACGTCGTCGAGGCACAACAGTCACGCCACCATCCATTGTGTAGTCAGCAATATCCCCATTGGTCTGAAAGCTGGCCGCAAATTGATACTGCGTCATCGTGTGGCCATCTTCTCGTGCGCGAGGATCCATCAACTGCGTTTCGTACAGAGAGAATTCGTCTCGAACTTCGAGTGTTGTGTCAATCGACACCTCCAAGAACCCATCAACCTGGTCGGCGATACTTTCGCCTGTTAGAAGGAGCGAACCAAACGTTTGGTCCATCGTCACGCCGTAGCCCAGATCGCTTGCAGTGGAGCCAAACTGGCCATCAAATGTGTGAATGAGGTTGAGAAGGCTCGGGTTGACATACATGGCGCATTATTCCACGCACCTGGCGGGCCCATAGTTTTTCGCCATCCAAAGTCATCTTGAGGAGCACGACATCTCTGTCCCCAAATCGCCCGAAGCCGTTGAGCGGGTGACCGCCTTCGTCCATGTACCCCCACGTCCACCCAACAACATAGAGCACCTCGCAGACTTGGCCGTCGCTTTGGGTCTCATTAAAGATGGTAATATAGTTTCCACCATCAGTCTCGTTAGTCCCATACTAGACCGGGCACATCGAATTGGTTAGCCACATTGTGGTCATCATTAACCGCGTGAGTGGCTTTTCGCTCACCTCGCGCGTCCATCCAAGCGAGTTATCGACGTTGATCCGACCAATGAAGATGTTCTGGTCGTCAATGTTGTCCGTGTGGTTGGTGGTACCGACGAAGAAGAGGTTCCCGGCTTGATCTTCGACTCCTCGACCAACAATGTGCACGCTCCGAGCGGCGTCCTCGAGTCGCCAGTCGTACGTCGGAGCAGTCTCGAGGCGCCACGCCTGGGTTTCTTCGGCGGTCATGTCTGCAACAGCGAGCGACCCCAGCTGCACAACTACAGCGACCAATCCAAGCCACGCGGCCATCCGAGCGAGGGATGGCCACGACCGCGCCATCTTAGCGCCGACAAATGTGCGCGAGTGCAAGGAAGCACGCATCCAGTTGAAGTGTTGTGTCGGATCTTGAAAGGTCGTCAACCCCAGGCTAATGGTGGGGGGACGCAGTGAATTAGCATAACGGGAACAACTATCCCACAATACCATTCCCTCTCTTATCTCATAGATTCACAGAAATGCGTCTTCGTCGTCCTCCCCGTCGAAAGCATCCAGCTCGTCCATGAACGAGTCGGCGGCCGCGGTCAGCGTGTGGAGGCCCGTCAATTCTTCCAGGTATGTCGATGAGTTACAAGCATGCTCGAGCAGACCGAAGGCATCTTCCTTGTACGCTTGAACGACCGGTTGGCTACACGCAATGCACTTGTCAAATGCCTGACCGGTGATCACCATTGTCGAAAATGAGTTCAAGAACCCTCGGAGTTGGTGTGGAAGGAAGCTTAGTGGCGTGGTCGTGTCGTCTGGCTTCTCAGCTGATGCTAGAACACCATCATGATGGTGTAGTACAGCGACAAGGAGTTCGACGGCTGTAGCTGCTGCAATAGGCGCCAGTCCTGGACGCGTCACCGTGCACATTTGGTCGAGTGTGCGGTCCTTGAGGGAGTCACGAGGTCCGACGACGTCGTTACAGAAGTAGCAGCCAAGAGGCGCATTTCCACATGTTGCGCCCATGCCCAGTCCGTGTCGCATCACAAGATAGCTGTCGAAACCTAAGGCAGCATTCAGTAAAAGTTTGCCTTTGACCACGCACATCACCGTCGGAAGCCACCGGCTTTCTCGTGAATCTGTGCCAAGAAGTACCACATCATGCGTTTCAACAAGGTCGGAGAGTTGATCCAGGGCGTTCTTGGCTTCATCCATTAACGCTGAATTGCTGAGTGGGTGACCTGCCATGGGTATTGATAGGTGTACTCCATGGGAAGTCACAAGAGGGTAGATACGCTTGAGTGAGTTGGCTGCGCATTCAGCCTTTGGCTTTCCAACATCCTGAAATTCAAAGAGAGGCTGGCGAACGGGATTCGAATGGCTTACGACTGAGTTATCCACCATGGTGATGTGACGGAATCCCCATGACAGCAAACTGCGAGCAGTAAAACAACCCAACGTTCCGGCACCGAGTACAAGGCACTTTGTTTGGGCGAGTTTGTCGAGCTGGAGACTCGGGAGCTGCCGCCAGAGCATGAGTTTCAGATTGAGGTCCACTGATTGTTCTGCGAGGCGCATGGGGTCCAATAGTCCACCGAGATCGACAAGTCGGGGACCCATTTTACCCCGTAGATTGGGTTCCCACCCAAGAATACGAATGTTTTCCGGGTCCACCGTGAACTCCTCGCCTGTCTGGATCTCGAAGACGAGCGACGAGTCGAGTCCGTCGTCACCATCCGTCGCATGACGAACGTGTTCACGAAATGAGAGGATCTTCACCGATCGATCTCGGGGTAGGTGCTTGGGCGGGATAGTCATCAAAAGTGCCAAGAAATTGCGCAGTGGCCACCCGGGATTCGTCGATAATGGGCAAGGGTCGACAAACCCAAAGATCGTCTCATGGGTGCCCGCATCGAGATCCTGCCGCCGCCAGGTTGGAAAGTCAACAACGCGGACCTCTGCATTTTGGCGACGTTCGATGACGAAGAACGATGGGAAGGTTCCCACGGGGTCGAGTTGATCACGGTGGTCGGCCTGAGTCGTCGGTTGCATAGGTCGCATCCCAGCAAGTTGACGGAGGATCGAGCCCTGTTCGACGACATCAAAGACCGAGGAAGCGGGTACCGGTGGGAGGCTCTGGATTGTCCCCGGGGTCACGACGGCCGGGAACCCAAACCAGTAGAGGAACGTGTGCTTTTTGAGCTCGGCAAAGGCCACGACGACAAACGAGTTGAGCGCCTCGAGCGAAGCAACGTCCGGGTCCGTGAGCACGCGGATGACGCGCTGTCCGGCCTCGTGGAGAATCGCCGCCTTGTCTTGGGCCTTGAAGTCCTACAGGGAGCCGTGGGCGGTGGCGTTAGTCTGCACTGCACGCACGACCGTGGGTCGCAATCACATGTGGGGACCAACCTCGAGGGTGTTGGTGTTGTAGATCACCCCGGGGGCCGTCCACTCGTACCGCGCGCGGTCCCCCGGTGGGAGATGGGCATTGACCCCCTCTGGGGAATCCCGTGCATCGGCGACGAACGAGCTCTGGTCAACGGCCAGGCGCGCGGGGACCGTCGCGGCTCGACTGGGGGCAAAGAACCCGCGCAGGGGCCGCGGGCGGTCGTCGAGTTGGAACGCGTGGAGCTTGAGGGCCGCGAGCTTTTGCCAGAAGGACACGTCCGGGGCGCTCTGCCAGGCCTGGAAGCGCAGGGGCCCCCAGGCCCTCGGCGGCGGCGGCGTCGCGTCCTCCATGTTGCTTGAGCGTTCTTGGGGAAGGCGGGTTGCACTTGAAGGTGTTACTGTGTGGGACAGAATAATATTTCGGGCTTCCTCGCATCCATCTTGGTTTGGTGTTGTGTGTTTTGTTGTTTGGCACACAACACGGATGACAACGTTCGACAAAGATGCCGATGAATCCTCAACATGGCCGCTCATTGGCCCAAATCCCGTCTCTGGGTCTCTCATTGGGCAGTTACTGTCGAACCAGCCCGCACACAGATCTCCATGCGTCAGACAAATCGAAAGGTGGCGCGGGCGCGGGGGCGACAACGTGTGCCGCCGATCGGCATCACTCTCCTCGTCACTTTGGCATTGCCCAGCAGCGATCACAGTCGTCGTCGCAGTCGTCGCCGCCACAAGGAACATCACGATGAAGCCCACGACCCTCGCGCTCGCGGCCGTGGCCCTCGCCGTCACCATCGTCCCCACGGACGCCAAGAAGGTCTGCACGCGGACCTTCAAGAACCGCGAGCACCTGCACCCGAGCGTGCACACGCCCCCGGGGCTGACCCCGGACCAGGCGCTCGAGCTCGCGGCCTTCCCCCCGCACTTTGACTGGTGCGAGCAGGGCTACTGCACGCCGTCGTGGAACCAGCACATCCCCCAGTACTGCGGCTCGTGCTTTGCCCACGGCGCGCTCTCGGCGGCCCAGGATCGCATCAAGATCCTCCACAAGAAGGCCGGCTACGAGGGCCCGGATGTCATGCTCGGTCGCCAGACCTTCCTCAACTGCGCGCCCGCGCATGGGCTCTCGAGCGGCTGCGGCGGCGGCGAGCCCTCGGATGTGTTTGAGTTTATGCACCACTATGGGCTCCCGGATGAGTCGTGCCTCCCGTACAACGCCACGGACCACACCAAGTTCACCCACACCAATGGCACGTGCCCACCGGAGGGCTATTGCATGAAGTATGTTGCGTTGTGTGCTGTGCATGGGTGCACATTGGGCCGTCCTTGGGCTCATGACTGATGTGTGTGTGTGTTTGTGTTGTTGCGCAGCTGCATGACCATCCCCGGGGACTCGGCGCCGTCGTGCTTCCCGGTGAAGAAGGTCGTCCGCTATCGTGCCAAGGAGTACGGCCGTCTCTCTGGCGAACACGCCATCATGAAGGAGCTCCTCAATGGCCCCGTGACCTGCGGGATCGCCTGTAACGACGAGTTCACGTTCAACTACTCGGCGGGGATCTTCGAGGACAAGACCAACTTCACCGACATTGACCATGACGTCGAGATTGTCGGCTGGGGCGAGGAGAACGGGGTCAAGTACTGGAACGTCCGCAACTCGTGGGGCACGTACTGGGGCATGAAGGGCTTCTTCAAGATTGTCCGCGGCAAGAACAACCTCGCGATCGAGAGCGACTGCCACTACGTCATCCCGGACGTGTCGGACGAGGAGCTCGTCTTCACCGAGACCCCGATCTATGGTGGCTCGCACTTTGGGATCGTGCCGTTCTCCAAGGACCGCGCGGCCCTCCGCCCTGTGATCTCGACCGATGAGGACGTCGCTCTCAGCAGCCTCCCATTGACCTCGGAGGAGCTCCCTGAGAAGGCCCCGTCCTCGGCTGACGATGACATCGTCTTCCCCGTCGAGCACGAGGCGAAGAATGACGCTGCCACGGCCGCGAACGTCAAGTCCGAGCCGGCCACGAACCACATTCTCGGTTTGTTCGTGGCGTTCACGGCATTTGGTGCGGCCATCGGGTACACCGTCGCTCGCGTTTCGTCGCGCCAACGCACCCACCGCTACACGCAGATCAACTAGACATCCGTGCATAGGCCTACGGTCCATTGGTGCCTGTGGCCTTGCGCATTTTGTGGCGTCGGCCTGCCGCAGTCTGCATCTCTTAGACAGTTTTGTCGATGTTGCAAATGCATTCCAATCTTTGACTGCCTTTCATGATACAGCACAAACAGTTTTGTCCAACCCCGGGACCGGCGGCTCACTTTTTTATCGTCGATCAGCGTCCAACCTACTGGGTCTTCTTCTCAGCAGCTGCTTGCATGGCCTGTACCTTGTCTAACTCGGTGTGAAGGCAGTGGTCGTGCTTGTGCGAGCTTGAACCGAGTTCCGATGGCAGCGGAACGTCGTCCTCGAGGTCTGCCAGCGGCTCCTGCAGCAAGTGAAGATAATTCGCCTGGATAGGCGTCGCCTTCTTGAGAACCTTTTCAATCTCCGTCACGCGCTCCTTGGTGTCGCCCAGTCGCTTCGTAATGAGGTCGAACCGCACTTGGTCGAACTTGGCATTCGTCTTGAGACGCAGGAGCTTCTTCTTGTAAAAGTAGTCGTAGATGTTCTCATACTCGTACTCTTGGTTCGTGATACTCCACCACGTGTAGCCGACGATGGACATTCCAAACCCCGTGAAGTAGGTCACGGGCTCCATGATGTCCCACGAGAAGTGGATAAACGCAAGCCAAAAGTACAGGCCAAACCCACCCACGAGGGTGGTCGAGAGGGTGTACGCGATTCCATTTGCGTGGCGCGTGGCGGCATTCTGGAGTTCTTTCTGAAGGTTCTTGAGTGCCACGTGCTCGGGCTCGAGGGCGTGAATCTTCTTGAGGAGCTTCTCACGCTCTTGAGAGAAGAGCTGTTTCGACACCGGAGTGAGCCCGAGCGACTCGAGGTACGAGTCGAGGATGTTGCGCGGTTGCAAGAAGATCGAGTGTTGTAGATCCTCGTCGTTGGCTTGGCCAAAGTAGAACACCACGCCAGCCTGGTGGAACGCCTTGAGGATCTCTGGGGCCTGCTTCTTTGGAATGCCTCGCTCGCGGCACATTTGAACGAAATCCTGTGACCAATTGTCATTCGTCGGGGGGATCTGACTCAGCAACGATATCAAGGACGAGAGATTGCGAGATGTGGCGCACCGAGTACGAGAGTTTCCACTTTTGCGACGTCTCGAGGCTGTGACGGAGAGCAATGATCGCCGACTTTTGCACAACCGACCGCACGTCGAGGTCGCCATCGTCGAGGAGGCTCGAGTATGCATTTCCTACAACGCACATCAATCACAACAAGTGACAAGGTCATGTCAGGCACACATTGAGGTGAACGGGTGCGTCTCGACGAACACGGACCCGTGAAGACTGGGGCCGTGACCGGCAAGACGCGATCGTTGATGACGAGCTCAAAGTCATCGGCGAGAACGTGCTGCAGCGTATCCTCCGGCTTGAACGCTCGTCCGCGCTTAGTACGGAGCGCCACATTCTGGACGGTCTTGTCCTCGGCTTCGATCTGGGTGACGATGTCCGCCACGGTCGTCTCTGTGTGGGTCACCAACCCCACGATTCGATCAGATGCGCTGCGATCCATCTGTGGCTCGTCAGGATGGCTTGTTCACGCACCTGGGGGGATGCTGAAGACGCGCTCCTCGTCGAATCCGTTGAGGGGAAGCGGTACCGAGAGCGTGCATGTTCCATCGACATATTTCATCTCAATCGCGCGAGGGGCTGTCAAAACACCCCACGTGTGTGAGCCATTGCGCAACGATGCACAACTATTATTGATGACCTCACCCCGGGGGAACGACAGGGACATCGAGTACGAAATCGAGCGAGCAAGAAGCATCCGCTGCGGCGGCGTCGGAGCCGTGGAGAGGCGCCGCAAGGGGCCCATGGCGACGAGACGCTGCATGGTGGCGGTGATGATCTCGACGAGCCTCCCCGATGACTGCAATCCTCTTGCTGGATACCTGAGTTGGTCGATTCCTTTATTATTTTGGGTAGCACGGTACTATGGAATCAGTCCGTGTGCTGGTCTGAGTCATCGTAATGTTTCGCTGGTAAGTTTCGGGTCTGCGTAAAGTACCATTGTGTACGGGAAGTTTTCCGCACGCATCAGATACAGTATCAATTGTCACAGGGCGGTCCAGGAGGACGTTTGTGAATGCATAGGCCCAGTCAACGTGGTTTGACCAGCGGCAGAGCATGGCGGCTGTTGGGGCGGTCGTGGATGCGGTCTTCGGCTCATACGACCTCAAGATCGCCAAGCAATGGCGGGACGAGGATCTGCAGCACCGGGAGCAGGAGAAGCAGTGGCGAGAGGACGCGATCCTCCGGGACATTGCGTGGCGGAACGCCGACCTCGAGCGCGAGCGGCGGGTGCTCAAGCTCGAGAACGAGAAGCGGATCATCGACGCCCGCCACAAGCAGCTCTCGGCGATCTCCCAGCTCTCGGCGCTGCTCGCGGGCTTCTCGATGGTCTCGCTTGTTGAGATAAACCTGCCCCCACACCTCAATGAGGTCCTCCTCGTGCTCTACGGTGTCGTCTGCTGTATTGTGGTGAGTACGATCGATGGGACGGGCCTCGAAAGACGGACGACTGACGATGACCACCATCCGCGCGCGGTCTCTAGTTCATATTTATGCTCCTGTGCATGCTCACGTGCACACTGCTCCTCCTGGCGGTCACGCGCTTCGTGACCCACACCCTCGAGGGTGAGGTCCGAGACCTCACGCTCGTCGAGCTTGAGCTCGTGTCCCCATTCCACGCGTGGTGGCTCCGGCGCTGTGAGAGCGAGTGGCTCCTGGCCTACCGGTTCTTCCGCCTCGGGGTCTCGCTCTTCCTCGTCGAGGTCGCGCTCCTAGGGTGGGTCCAATTTGGCGCCTCGCTGCTGACGACCATCACGATGACGGTGCTGTGCGTCGGGGGTGTGCTCTTCTACCAGCTCCGGGTCGCGAGCCGATGGCGGTACCTCGTCAAATTCCCAGACGCCCATGGCCCAACTCCCGGCCCCACCGGCGCTTCTGGCGACGTCGGTAGCGGTGACCATGAGCTCAGTCACGCGACGTGAGCCAGCCGAATACACAAGCAATGAGACATCGCCTCAGTACATTTGCCGACTTGAGGACTCGAGATGACCTCTTGCTTTTTCTTGTGAAGCGGAGACCATTGCGCATTCAAGTGACAGGATCAGCAATCGCCTAGAGGAGGGTATACATTTATTCGAGTATTAATTTATACTCACTGTTAGAATATCCTGTTCAGTGTACGAGCATCTTTAGTGGGGGAAATCGACTTTGGCGTCATTGGCCGGGGCCAATCCCACTCTCGTTGGGTCTCTCGTCGCGAATCTGAACCTGCCTGAGCGCTTGAGCCCACAGCAGATCCAAGCTGCTCAGTCAGTTCCCAAGCAGCGCGCTCGCCCCCACGCAACACGCCCCCCCCCCGCTACCGCCCCTTCGACGCAGCCCCTGCCTCCAATGGCCAGCAACGCCAAGTTCGTCGTCCACAAGTTTGGCGGCACGAGCGTCGGCAGCGCCGAGTGCTTTGCCAAGGTCAGCGACATCATCGCTGGCGTCGACAATGCGCGCATCGCCGTCGTAGTCTCGGCCATCGGCGGCAAGCCCAAGGTCACGGATCTGCTCATCAGTCTCCTCGCGCTCGCCAAGGAGCGCAAGGCCGACGAGTGCGAGGCCATCCTCGAGACCATCCGCAGCAAGCACAACCAGGTCATCGAGGCGCTGCTCCCGGCCGCCGTCGGCCAAACCATCCGCGAGTCCATCGAGGCCGACCTCCAGCGCCTCTCGGAGCTCCTCCGGGCGATCTCGATTATGCGCTCGTACAATGACAGCGTGGTCGAGTTCATCTCGGGCCACGGCGAGGTCTGGTCGGCCAAGATCCTCGCGGAGGTGTTGACACTCCGCGCGGCAGCGGATGGTCACAGCCATCGGTACAAGTTCGTCGACGCCCGCGACTTCCTCATTGTCGAGCCGGACGAGGATCACGGCCCCGTCGTGCAATACGAACAGACGACCAAGAACATTGAGGAGATCATTCGAAACAACGGCCGCGACGAGCATACCCATCTCGTGAT
The DNA here is from genome assembly GCA_023338185.1 of Lagenidium sp. CBS 127285. NCBI lineage: Eukaryota > Oomycota > Peronosporomycetes > Pythiales > Pythiaceae > Lagenidium > Lagenidium sp. CBS 127285. Next base: position 24,281 of record JAADYI010000174.1, read on the forward strand.
CACGGGTTTCATCTGCAGCACAACCGAGGGGGTGATGACGACTCTCAAGCGCGACGGCAGTGACTACACAGCCTCCATCTGCGGGCGCGTTCTCGGGGCGAGCAGCATCACGATCTGGACGGACGTCAGTGGTGTCCTCAGCTCTGATCCAAGAAGAGTTCCCGATTCGCAGATTCTCCCGGAGATCTCATACGAAGAGGCCATGGAGCTCGCATACTTTGGAGCCAAGGTGATCCACCCCAAGACCATGACCCCGGCGGTGCTCGAATGCATCCCAATTTTCATCCGAAATACCTTTGAACCAAGTCATCCAGGGACGAAGATTCATCATCGAAATCGAGTCGAGGTCGTCCGTACCGCGTCGAATGGGGCCCCAACGGCGAAGAATATTGTGAGCGGGTTCTCGACTGTGGATAACCTCGCGCTGTTCAACATTGAAGGCAGCGGGATGGTTGGCGTACACGGCACATCCTCGCGGCTCTTCAGTGCGCTTGATCGTATCAAAGTCAACATTGTTTTGATCGCGCAGGCGAGTTCGGAACACTCCATTTGTTTTGCTGTGCCCATGAGCCGTGCGGACGAAGTCAAGGCCGTGGTCGATGAGACCTTTTTCAAGGAAATTCATCACGGTCTAATCGAGAAGACTGAGTTCGTGGCCCCTATCAGTATTATTGCCGCGGTGGGTGACAACATGAGCCAGACACCAGGAGTATGCAGTCGGTTTTTCGGCGCGCTCGGTCGCGCGAAAATCAACGTTGTCGCCATTTCCCAGGGCTCTTCAGAGCGCAATATTTCGGCAGTGGTTCGCTACGAGGATTCTGCCGCTGCTCTGCGGGCTGTTCATTCGGCATTCTTCCTATCCGATCAAACCATCTCCATTGGTGTTGTGGGGCTTGAACTCGGTGATGACGACAAGACTGGAGTCGGCCGCGAGCTGCTTGCCCAGTATAATAAGCAGTGCGAGTTCCTCAAGAAGCGGTTCAATGTAGATATCCGAATCCGGGCGATTAGTACACACTCGACATCCAAGATGCTGCTCGACCACAACGGTGGTATCACTGCTGATAGCTTGAGCACGCGGATGGACGAATTTGAAGACTACGAGCAGGAGCGATTCCTTCGTCACGTCTGTGCTGACCATCTTCCACACTGGGTCATTGTTGATGTTTCCAACTGCGCTCGCCATGTGCATGACCTCTATCCAACATGGCTCGCCCGGAATATTCACATCATCACGTCCAACGTCAACGTCGCCACTTCACCCGCAAAGGTGCACCGCCAGCTCCGGGACATGGTCCACCAGAAGGAGTTGACCTTCGATACAGAGGCATGTCTAGCAATCGGCGTTCCGATTTCTAACACCATCCAGAATTTCATTCAAACTGGAGACCAAATCGAGCGGATTGAGTTTTCGGGAAGTCGTCTCCTCAACTCAATCCTTCTGGCTGCGGCGTCGCCGTCAGCACCAGCACTTTCGGTGATTGTTAAGGAGAAGATTGACGAGTTCCGTTCGACGATGAGCGTCCGAGATATGGTTGAGGATCTTTCCGGATTGCGATGTGCCAAGAAGGCTGTGCTGTTGGCTCGGGAACTTGGATTTGCGACTGAGCTCACAGAAGTTGCTATCGCGGGTTGCTGTCGGGAACTTGAAGACATCTCGGAGTCGCATGGTTATGCGCGGCTCGAGGAGGTCCTCGTCCAGCGGTGCGCATCACTCGAGACCGAGATCACCGCGTACCGTGGTGGTGACTATAGCGGTGGCTTGCGGGTTGTCGCGAACATCGATGCCTCGACTGGCCAGATCTCCGTTGAAGTCAAGTCCTTGGAGGCGACCCACGCCCTGGCCAGCCTCCAGCCGCTGCAGTGCGCGTTCGCGTTCTACACGTCGCGTCATGCACTGCATCCCGTTGTCGTCACTGGGCCCATCGCAGATGCCTCCATCACCGCGGGGACGCTCTTTGGCTCGGTCCTGCACTTGGCTCGGAACGCTGGAGCACGCGTGGTGTGAGCTACTCGGAAGCCCCTTAATAGTAATCCCTGCTAAAATAGAAGACCTCTTATTGATCCACCTTTAATAGTGGCTCGTGCGTCCTTTGATGTGCGTCACACAACCTGATCCCTGTGTCAGCTTCAACATCACCAATCTCGTCAAATGGGTCAATGGGTCAAAGCGTTCAACAACCCCCAAAACCAGGCGGGTGGGCGGGTGGGCACGAATCACAATCATCGCCGCGCGTCCGCCACCTGCGCCGCTGGAGCATGCACTGCACGCGGATGATGATCATCCATCAACGAGACTCCTTGTTGTTGATGGTCGTGAGTAGTGGTGGTGAAAATCGGCTCTGTGATCACTGGCGTTTCCACATTGTGATGGCCATCAGGTGCCCAAATCAGCCGCTGTGCGGACGTCAAACCCATTTTTTGTTGTCGTCAAAACACCCGCGATCCGGGTCGCGAACCACGCGGAGTGATGGTCCGGGTCCTTTTGTTCTCCGCTCGACCAGAGTTGTTCTCCGCCG
>JAADYI010000175.1:0-26493 GCA_023338185.1 Lagenidium sp. CBS 127285
ACCTAGCGCGGGACCACGTCACTGACTACGCCCAGTCGACGACGTCGCAGCGTTACAACGTCGTCGGCTCTCCTCGCCCGCGGTCCCAATCCATCGGCGCGCGTGGCGGGGCCTCTTGGATGTTCACGCGCAAAGACTTCACACCCGCGTAATGGGTGGTGCGATTGGTGGATATCCCGCCTAGCGGTCGGGCTATTGTTGGCGGCGGCCCCATGTGAGAGTGTGATGGTTTCTTCTTGGCCCCCGCACTCCAGAAATAGCCGCCGCGAGCCGTCTGTGAAGACCATGGATCGATCAAAGTTGGTTGGAGGCACTGTGGTGACTACTTCCGCTATGGCGGCCGGCGGCGACGGCCGTGGGGGCGATGATGAAAAGGGTTTGTGGCCCACACGCGGTTGGGACGTCCGGTCGATGTATTTATAGCGCTGGTGTTTTGATCCGCCCCTCACATGTGTGTTGTGGTGTCGGGGTGTCTGGGCATGGGCGTTTATAGAATCGGGTCCTGGGCGGCGGGCCGCGACACACGGGCGACCGCAGGCGACCGCGCTCGGCCTTGGGCGGGGGCAGAAACCGAAGCCGGCGGCAACGGACGCAGGCACAAGAGTCGGTCGGTGGCGGCGGCGGCGTGGGGCGGCGCGCGCGGCATGCTGGCGGGCTGAGCACGGCATCCCGACACGGCGAACGAACGACCGACGATGGGCGGCGGTGAGCTCACGCCCGTGGCCCCGGGCCCGGGGGGAAGCGCCAAGCCCCGCGGGGGCAACCCCGCGAGCGCGAGCAAGGTCGCGCCGTCCTCGCCTTACGGCATCACGACGGACGAGATTCGGGCGCTCAACCAGGACCAGATGACGGATGCGAACCTCACCGAGTTGGGGCGGATAGGGGGCGTGGCCCAGCTCGCGACGCTCCTGTGCGTCAACCTCGAGCACGGGCTCCCCCAGAGCGAGATGGACAATGGCTTTGCCGTCCGCCGCGAGCGCTTTGGGCGGAACCACTTTGCCGACGCGCCCATGAAGGGCCTCGTGCGTCTCTTCTTTGAGAGCCTCCAGGACACGACGCTCATCATCCTCATCTGCGCGGCCATCGCGTCCTTGGTCACGGGGTACATGGAGCACCCGGACACGGGCTGGAGCGAGGGCGTTGCGATCCTCACGGGTGTCATCCTCGTGGCCATGGTCACGGCCGTCAACAATTACTCCAAGGAGAAGCAATTTCGGGCCCTCAGCGCCAAGAATGACGACGTCCAGGTCAAGGTCATCCGCGCCGGCAAGCCCGACCAGGTCCCCGTTGGGGATATCACCGTCGGGGACGTGGTGATCCTCGAGACGGGGGACCGCGTCCCTGCCGACTGCGTGCTCATCCGGGGCCAAGACCTCAAGTGCAACGAGTCGAGTCTGACGGGCGAACCCGATGACGTGGCCAAGAACGCCCACAAGGACCCGTTCCTCCTCTCGAGCTGCCTCGTCGCGAGCGGCCGCGGTGAGTGCCTCGTGATCGCCGTCGGGGTCGAGTGCCGCTGGGGCAAGATCAAGTCCAAGCTCGTTCGCGAGCAAAAGGCCACACCACTCATGGAGAAGCTCGAGACCATGGCCAAGCAGATTGGCTACGTTGGGATGTTCTTCTCAGTCGCGACGATGATTGCGATGATCATCATCTACGCGCTCTCGGCCGAGAAGAAGAAGGAGTTTTCGTGGCCCAACTATATCCTCCACACGTTCCTCATTGGCGTCACGATCATCGTCGTGGCCATCCCCGAAGGGCTTCCCCTGGCGGTGACGATCTCACTATCGTACTCGACCAAGCGGATGCTCAAGGACAACAACCTCATTCGTGTTCTCGCCGCCTGCGAGACGATGGGGAACGTCACGAGCATTTGCTCGGACAAGACGGGCACTTTGACCGAGAACAAGATGACCGTCGTGGAGGGGTGGGTGCTCGGACAATACTTCAAGGACGATGTCTTCAAACAAGCAAAGATCAAGCTACCGTCCAATCCCAAGGCCCTCGTGCAGCTCTCCGAGAATATTGCCGTGAACACAAGCGCCTACCTCAAGGACGTCAACGGATCGCCCCAAGTTCAAGGGAACAAAACGGAAGGCGCCATGCTCATTTGGCTTCAGAAAATGGGCTACGATTACCTTGCGCTGCGAAAGCAGCACTTTCAGGAACAAAGAGGGGACCGCCTGTTCCCATTCTCGTCGGAGAAGAAGACGATGAGCGCGATTGTCCGAAGAAGCGACGGAAGTTGGCGATTGTTCTCCAAAGGGGCAGCGGAGGTGATCGTCTCGCGATCGACCAAGTACATCAACATTGACGGTCAAGTGACGGAATTGACGAATGTCAAACGCGGCGAGTTCAATGCCATCATTACAAAGATGGCCGAATCAGCCCTTCGGACGCTGTGCATCGCCCACAGGGACCTCGCCCGTGATCAATTGCCCGACGACCTGCAGACACTGACCGAGGCCCCTGAAGAGGATCTTATCATCAACTCGATCTTCGGGATCCAGGACCCACTGCGCGCAGACGTCACAGACGCCATTCGCGACTGTAAACGAGCCGGAATTATGGTCCGGATGGTCACTGGCGACAACATCCACACGGCCTCCGCGATCGCCAAGCAGTGTGGGATCATGACGAGCGACGGTCTGGCCCTAGAGGGGCCTACATTCCGGAAGATGACTGTTGATGAAGTCAACAAGTTACTCCCTCGGCTGCAGGTTCTCGCAAGGTCGTCCCCAGACGACAAGTTTCGTCTTGTGAACCTACTGCGAGATCGAAGCGAAGTTGTTGGCGTTACAGGTGATGGAACAAATGATGCCCCAGCACTTCGCACCGCCGATGTTGGGTTATCAATGGGCATCGCCGGCACCGACCTTGCGAAGGAAGCGTCTGACATCATCATTATGGATGATCGATTCTCATCCATCAAAAGGGCGGTTCTTTGGGGACGATGCGTCTACGACAACATCCGGAAATTTCTTCAGTTCCAACTGACAGTGAACATCGTAGCACTGGTGGTTACTTTTATCAGTGCCGTCAATGGGAAAGAACCACCGCTCAACTCGGTCATGATGCTCTGGATCAATTTGATCATGGACACAATGGGAGCACTTGCTTTGGGAACCGAAGCACCAACCGATGCACTCCTCGATCGGAGACCGTTCAAGAAAACTGCTCGGCTGCTCGGAAATGGGATGATCAAGAATATTGTTGTTCAAGCAGTATTCCAGTTGCTGCTGGTTTTTCTTTTGCTCGCCTATGGGTCTGAACTGTTCGGGTTTCCAGATGGCAATTATTGCACCAAGTACGAGTTCAGTGTAAAGTCGAAGTTTCCAACTCTAACCAACGACACGTGCGTCACACTGAGTGAAAATGCATGCTCTTCGTTGACGTGCGACGATTACGTGCAGGCAAATTCAAACATTACCGACTTCCCCAAAGATTGTCTTGATTCCAGTTGTACGAAGTTTGACTATCGACATTACACCGTGATTTTCAATACGTTTGTCTTCAGTCAATTATTCAACGAATTTAATGCCCGACGAACGAACAACGACTGGCGGGTCTTCTCTGGAGTGCTGACGAATCGATTATTCATGGCAATCATCTTAATCACCATTGGTGTTCAAGTTTTACTAGCAGAATTTGGTGGTAATTTCACGAAAACCAGTGGAATTTCGATCAGGGAGTGGTTGATATGCTTCGGTTTCGGGGCCTTGTCACTACCAGTCGGTGAGTCTTTCTTGCTCCTTTTTTCAGTTGTTGTCGGCCTTCGACTAATGTAGATATCAACAGGGCTCTTAATGCGGCTTATTCCGATTGAAGAGTCGCCAACTGCATTTGCAAACCCAAACAACTTGTAGTAAATTCTTGTGCGGTGTTTCAAGCGGGCATCAGTTCCTCAAGTACGCTGCTCGCCGCTCAACACGACGGTTGATTGTGCAGGTGCTACTGGTGACTATGGTGATGGCGATGGCTCGTCCGTGGTGATGTACAGATGCTGGCGATGGCAGTCTACTAGAGATTTTGGGGACCATCGTGCCACCAGCTCCCGTCTCTCGTTGTGCCATTCGATATATCCATACCATATTTTATTACTCAATACAGCGATGAACCTGTCCATTTTGTCACAGTAGATGAAGAGATCGAGATGCCGATCCAGGAGATGGTTGCGGTGTTTGCCGTGGCATATGGGGTTCTTGAGAACTATCCCTGACTTGCTGGTCAGGAGCTTCGACAGGAACGAAGTTCTCCTTTTCTTCCTGTCCCGGAGTCAGATCAGGGTCGCAGACGTAGAAAAACATGTAACACGATTCCTGGCTTCGACTTGCGCGTAATGCAAAATCTTCACCGATCTGAAACATACAAGATTTAACTTGGTTAATCCGAAATGCCAACATAGAACTTACCACAGTTTCGTGTGTATCGTTTCTCCTTCGCCATTCACCACCGAACCCTCGAACATCAGCAACGTAATGCCCTTCATCCACTGTTTTACCAATGTGATGAACAACGCTTCGCAACCGGTATCGTTGTGATTCTGAAAGCTCTTCGCCGGCACAGATATTTGTAGCTGGAATCAAGTCGAGTGGAGCTTCAACAGTATCACAGCGCTTGAAAAGTGTGCCGGTGTGTGGATTTACTTCAAATCGCTTTAAATGCAGTACCAAGACTTGAGGCAGACTCTTCACATCATAACCAGCAATAGCTTCTGTCCCAGTGGAGCATTTTTCGCACTTGAGCTGAAGTACTGCAGGCTTGAATTGTTCCGTCAATAGATCGGCCATCATAAGTGGACCACTCTTGTTTCCTGCCTGCTGCACGTCCTGTCCTTCAACGGGTAGTTTTATGTCGGTTAACGACACATCAACAGCGTCCCGTTTCGTCTCTTCCCGGAGGCTACAGGTTGCTTTCGGGCAAGTAAAGTAGCTGGCCGCACCGGATTTTTGGATGATTGCCGTCAAACCGCAATGGCATTGCTGCTGTGGAGGGGCTGATGGCGTTGTTTTTTCGTGCTGAGACGCTTCTTGACTGGGGAGATCAAGAGAGAAGTCGTAGTATGTTTCAATTTGTCGGCGGCTGTACTCACAACTGCGGCAAGTCAGCGTTCTCCATAGTTCTGCTCGGAAACATTTAGCTGGAGAGAGATCGGCGGCAAACTCCGAGGTCAATGTATTTGGCTTCTTGGCTGGTGGTGATGATTTGGACGGCGATTCTTTGCGGAAAAAGTTCAACAGACTAGACCTTTTTGGCGGTGAAGGAGTAGGTTCTGCGTTCTGCTCAGTGACATCGGTGGTCAGAAGTGGGGTCACAACAGCTTCTGCTGCAGCTACAAGCTCTTTTTCGTATTCGTTGACCAGCTCTAGGAGGAATTCGTGAGCATCTTGTTGGCGGTGACTACAGAGCAAATAGAGTCAATAAAGACAACCCGAGAACGATTTGTAGAAATACGTACGTGGCAAACCGCGGATTCTTGCGACCCATGACTGCTTTGAGAGGCTCAGGATTGATTGATGTCTCACTGCCCTCCACAACCCGCTGGAGAAGGAGGGCGAGGTTATCTTCGATTGCAGTCCTGCTGTTGTTCTGATCCCGCCATGTCTTGAGAGCGTCTCGAAGTTCGTCATCGTTCACCTCGATGCCTTTCGTTGCCGCGAATTTCTCAATCGCGGCGACCAATCCATCCGAGTCTCGGAGGTGTGATGCGAATTCTGGAATCGCTGCTAAGGATTGAATGATGGCGTTCATATAGCAGTAGTTGCCAAGGTTGAGGAGGCCATGTGTGACTTTGCGAACTTCGTCGTGAGTAGTTCCACTGGAGGTGGAGCCCGGAGTTACAGCATTCTCGTGGTTCTGGGATGGGGAATTCTTCGATGTAACATTGGACTCTCGTAGACCAAGAAGCCTAGGAACAAGCGGAGGGGTCGTGTTCTCGACACTTGCAGGTCGCAGCGTCGGCGACGGAAAGTACGGCGAGCGAACTGGGGTCTGCGAGCCGCGAACCCGTTCTGTATCTTCTTTGGGAACTTCATCGAGCATTCGTTGGAGTGAGCGAACGCGTTTGTTGACGATACCACGCCCCCCACGAGGCTCTTGCGCGTTGTTCTCCTTCCCGTCGACAGACATCCGGTCTGTTTCAGGCGTCCTGCCGCCGTCTCGGCGAAGTGACGGTGGTGTAAACTCCGCTCGAAGGCGGACTGGCGAGTGACGAGAGGGGCTGAGCCACTGGCGGGGTTTTGGGGAAGCAGACGACAGCCCTGATCCACTGGACGGGCTCTTGGGTGGGAGAGAAGTGATTGGGCTCGCGATACGCGGTGCCGGCTTCTTTCTGAAAGGCGATTTGTACGGCGACTTTGATGGCGACGGCATTGCCGCATTGACATAGGCATCCGAAACCGTCGATACGCACAGCGGCAATGGTGAAGCAAGCCGCGGAGAGTTAGTGGCGTCTGTAAGACGTGGCTTGGATTTGGTCGGCGTCAATGGAACGGTTTTTGTTGGGCTCTTGAGCTGGTTCAGCATGGGCACGAAGCCAGCGGCCTGATTTTCCGCTAGCTTTTTTCGGATCTTTCGCTTCTTGCGCTTGATCTCGAGACCTGCTTTGCCTTCAACTTGGTCACGAAGCACTGACAGGAACGCCTCTGCGGCTTCATTCATGCCGACGACGAACACGAACGCCCTGGAGCCATTGGCAACCCGCACTTCGCGGAGGTTGCTGAGGTCCTCGTGGACAGCCGGACGGGTGGTCATCTTCGAGTTGGCGACCCAGAGCATCGCATCGCCGCTGACGAGGCGAGCATTGCCAAAGTCCTTCTTCAGGATGAGTTCGGACGTGTGTTCGCTGTGAGTCTTGGCCACCACGTCCTCAATGACGACCGGCCGGATGCACTGTGGGAGAAGGCCGCGCACGAAGGTCAGAACAGCGGGTCTGTCTCTCCGTCCGGCGGGTGGCACAATGGGGAGGGGGGGGGCATGTGCTTGCGGCTCGTACCTCGATGCTCACATCCTCGAGCGACTCCATATTCACTGCTGAGGACTAATCCGCCACTGGCGTTGACACTGATTCCATCGCCAAATCGCTTGGCGCGGAAACCAGCAACCATGTTGGCGCCAAAACAGGTGCAAGATCTGGTACCAGGGACATGGTACATTCGGTGTATTGCAATCGGAATATGCTATTAAAAACGATGACATGAAATGGTACCATGTCACATGTCTTGATGGGATCGGCAGTGCCCTCCACGATGGCGGTAGTTGAAGCACACGGGCGCCTTGCAGAGCTTTGCACTGCCATGGGTGCGGCAAAATCCCCCCTCCTGGCTACTCTTGATGCACCCGTCGAACGAGCAGCGCTTCCCGCCTGAGGTGATCACAACGCCTCGGTTATACACTACCCGGTCCCATGTCACCATCATAGAGAACACGTACCACCATGACTCTTGCACAGACCCCGAGACTGAGCCGAGTTCTTGCACTCGAGCACTGCACAGCGTCGCCCGCCACCGTGCGCGATGCAGAAGCCACCACCTTGGTCGCTGCGACCACATCCCTGATGTGTGCAGCGTTTCCCACCTCCGTGCCGCTTGCACAGTCCTCGGGACCGTGCTCCCTTCGTGCAACCTTGAACGGAGCAATCCTTCGACTTGCGGGCAGTCTGAGATCGACGAGCCATCGACGCATTGACGGGGCATGCCTCAGGAGTGGCACTATCGAGAGAGCGCCGCTGCTCTTTGCGAGGGAGTTTCTCGGCAGTAGCCAATTGGACTTTGGTTTCCGTTTGGACCTGGTTGTTGCACTCGTTGACCATGATATTCCTGGGCTCATTCTCTTGGCCCACGAGATCGGGGCTTGCGAACAAGCGCGCGCGCGCAGATTTCGTCGCTGTGTTACGTGTCTTCACGCGTGCTGTGCGGACTCGAGTCAGCAAACCCGTCTCGTACCCAAGGCTCTCAATCGGTGGAAGCATTTTTGGTGTCATACGCCGCTCACGCAACCCCCTTCGCAACGGCTGGTATACCGTTTCTACAAAATGCAGCAAACGTGAGTGAGATAAGCCAACTAGCGAACGTGGGATCAGTTCTTTGTGTTAGACATACCAACCGGGGGTGCGGTCGGCGACTGAGGCACATCCAGGATGTGCCCAAACAACGTCGGCACGGCTCCAATTACCGGGATCGCGGGACTGTTCAAGAATTCGGTACCAATCGTGTCCAGATCCTGACTACCGGAGAATTGTTCGGCTCCTTCGAGACACAATGCGACATCGGGACTGATATAGTCCGACAGCGACTCGGCGCATTGGAGGATCTCTTCCCACTCTCGGTCATTGAGCTCCCTGTTCGAATGGCTCATAAGAACGGAAAGGTTTCTTAACAATACGCGCACTAAGCTCACCGATCGTCGACAATGCCATTGTGCACGATGGTATCTTCCACTCGGCCACGCATCAGCTCCATGGTCTCGTGCGTTGGACGATTTTCAGCCGGATGAGTCGTTGTGTTGGTTCTTGGCTCTTGGATCCTTAGCGCTTGATCGCTTCTCAATCCGTAAGTGTGCCGACAACACCAGACTGTTGAGCCCCTTACAACGAGAAAGGCCACCACACGACCAGGCTCACTGCGGGGCGTTGCGGACGTTGGGGTCCCGTCAACAGTCCGCTCTGTAAGAGGGTCTAGAGTGCGGATCCGCCGTGGAAGACCGGCCGGGCAGGGAGAGACAAGACGTCGGGCGGTGCGGTTATGCTGGCTGCAGCGAGGTGTGCTGGGGTCGTAAGATCAATGCCGCCACCGCTGCAGCCTGTCCTCGTTACACTGTGCAATGCGTCACACGTCGACGAATGCAATGAGCGTCTCAGATCGGCCGGAGTGATGGTCTTCGAAGTTGCACTGCCTCTATATTCGTTTCGTAAACGACACCTATCACTATATTTGCGTAAATAGACCCAAGAGTGATGATCTGGTCGTTTCCCTTTCGCCAACACTCGCGGATGGCGACGATTCCCACACGCGAACAACTGCATCATGGTCCAGCGATGCCGACGATGCGCCAGCGGCGGCGTGTTCAAGCTTGCTCTGGTGGTGCTGGGGCTCGTTTGCATGACCGTCACGGCCCTCGGGGCGTCACAGATTGCCTTCGACAGCGCGTTCACCCGGCCCGCGAGTCCATTTGCCGTGACCGAGTGCGACAGCGTCTGCACGTCGCCGTCTTCGGTGACGCTGAGCCTCAAGATCCTCCGTTCAGGAGACCTCACAAACACTGACACCGTTAAAGTCTCCACGCGCCCCAGCAGCGACGTCACCGCGCTCGGTGCCACTGTGGGTGATGACTACGTGGCCCTCGCCACCAGCCTCGTGACATTCGCGCCGTCGGAGACCATCAAGACCATCGCAGTCACGATTGTGTCAGACGGCGTATACGAAGATGACGAGCTTTTTGAGGCGGTCTTGGACAGTCCCAGCGCGGGGGTCACACTCCCGGACGCCAGCAAAGTCGCCTATATCAAGATTCAAGATGGAGGGGATGGTGAGTGCTCACGCGAACGGGAGACTTCACGCGTGCTGCCAACGCTAACGTGTGCCTAACCTGTAGCTGGCATCTTTGCATTCAGCGCAAATTCGTATTCATTTGGTGAGAATTCCGGAACCGTCCAAGTCAAAGTGCTCCGGCTCGGTGGAGCGAGTAGCAACGTCACCGTCACATATCGACTCGCGAATCCCTCACAATCTACGGCCATTCACACCAAGAGTTTCTTACTTTTGGATACAATCTATCAGATCAAGTTTGCCGAGAATCAGCGGGAAGGATTTATCGACATCAAAGTTATCAACGACGCAGTTTACGAAGCGAAGGAGTTTTTCTACCTTGAGCTTGCATCGCTAGCGCCAACAAAAGCAAGCGATTCGACAGCCAGTATCGCTAAATTTGGTTCACCTCGAACTGCAGTCGTATTCATTGCTGATGATGGTGATGCGGGGCAATTTGGCTTCTCAAAACCATTTGTTTTCTGTCGAGAAGACAATGGCAGCGCCGTGGTGTCGATTACAAGGTCACTTGGCGTGTCCTCTTCGTCATACTTACCAGTTAATCTTGTTGTCGCTACAGTCGGAGTCAGTGGCGGGACAAACGCATCTGAAGGAGGGAGTATGGCATTTGACTACCTCGCGAAAACTGAAAAACTCAATTGGGCGAATGGCGAAGCAGGGAAGACTTTCACGGTCAAGATCTTTAACAACAATCGCTATGAGTCTCAAGCAAGAGCAATCAAGGTTCGAATGACCAGTGTCGAAGGTGGCGCGTCAATTGGAACACAGTCGGAGATGTGGATTTATGTTATTGATGACAGAGATGCGGGGACAATATCGTTCAAGAAATCGAGCTATGTCGTCAAAGAAAATGTTGCTAGTGTTAGTGTGGAGATCATTCGAACAGGGATCACTGACTCCGGTGGTGTAAACACATATTCGAGTGGCGCTGTATCAGTGAATGTGGCGACATATGGTGGAAGTATCCTACCAGGAAGAAATCGTTACGATATGCAGTATGATTATGGAGTCGTAGCTGACCGTCGATGCACACATGTGAGCCCGTGTACGGCAATTGCCGACGTCCACTACACAGCATTAGCTTCGACAATTGTAAACTTTGCGGACGGCGAAACCACAAAGTCAGTCGCAATTCCGATTCTCAACAACGATCTGTATGAAGCCCCAGACCTTGTATTCAAAATAGTTCTCCAAAATGTCACCGGAGGGGCTCACATTGGCTTAGACTACGAACACCCTGCCGAGTGGTACGGATACCGGAATGAATATCTTGCGCTCGAGAAGCGTCCACTTGAAGTTCCCGATAACGTTGGATCAGTTGTTACTATTCAAGATGATGGAGACCCGGCCGTAATTCTGTCAAAAGCAAGCGTGTCTGTGTCTGAGATAGGCGGAGAAGATCAATTCTACGTTTCTTTGAACTCCGCCCCAACTGCCGACGTGACAGTGACTATAACGTACGCCGCTGCTGTGTTAAATGTCTCCCCTACAACTCTCACATTTACAACATCGACGTGGAATACCCCACAAGCTGTCTTGGTGGCTGGTCAAGCAAATAACCACACGGATGGGATTCTGAGAAGCAACATTAAGCTCGCTTGCGTAAGCTCTGACGTAGCGTACAGTGATCCTGTCCGAACAACGTTAGGATCGACTGGTGTCGTAATTGCCGCGAAAGTCTTCACACAGAAGCCAGGTAGTTACGAGACCGGTAACGATGCCCACGAATACCTGTGGAGTGAGAGCTCTGGCGTAATCACGGCTCCACGAGGGAAAGCAGAGGTCAATGGTTTTCTGTTCGATGATGATCACGCAGGAGTTACTTTTCATCTCGACAACAGCCGGTATCACTCGGGACATTTTATTCCCGATGACACTGTAGCTGTCCGTGTTGGTGGTCAGAATGCTACCGTGGGGATATCACTGTCAAGCGAACCGGCTGGGGACGTGACCGTGACACTTACCACCGGTCAAAGTATTGTCGCAGCGCCATCCACGTTCACCTTCACGCCTGCGTCTTGGGCAGCGCAGCAACACACAACGATTAGTGCAGTGAGTGGCACGACCGAAACTTGGGTTTCATTTCAACTCGTTCGAGCATTTACGTCAAGCTCAGCAGATTTATTCTACAACAGTAGCGATGCTGCTTTGGCAACTCTGCGTGTCCAGCGATATCCAGAGGCAAAAATACTGCTTGACGCATCTCCCCTGACAACCAGAGAAAACGACATCGATACAAGCACGACATCGTATTTTTTTAGTCTCGGATCGGAACCAATGTACTGGGAGCCGATTGGAATGAACTATCAGCCCTTTGACGTCTCCTTTAACGCTGAGGCAGACACCTACATAACTATGTCATCAACTTCGCCTGCTACGTTTGCCGCTGTCGGTACCACAGCAACTGCAGTCGCTGCTGGTAATGCATCGACAAGCACACAGGCAGATGCGTTCACACGAATAGCCGCATTTCGATTTCATGTCTTTCCAGTCGTCGTGCTATCCACTGGAAGCCATCAAGTGGGAGCAGCGAGTCTTCGGTTGTATCGAGTCAGTGGGGGAGAAAACGAGGGTCTTGGAGGCGTCACAGTTGGTGCCGTCGTTGCCAACGCGACAGATAATTGGGACGAAGCAAGCCTGCGTGCGACTTGCAATCCTGACCATCATGAAACACCATGCTCTATCCAAAGCTTGGGTGCTAATATGTCGTCATGGTTTCCAGGTGGAGTGAACTTTGCCAACATCTCCATCGCAAGTGCTGGGGAAGCAGATATTCTTCCAAAGGGCGGCTTCAACAAATCGAAAAACGACTACATCGCATCGTCTGGCTGGATAGAAATTGACGTGACTGCGTCCATGAACAGGTTTTTAGCACAACAGTTCGAGTTGGCTGAGATGGGAAAGCCGTTTTCACACACCATGACGATGTTGGTCTATACAAGGTCGAAAGCAGCGTTCGTGCACGAAAATGTCAATGAGGTCGTGCTCGCATCTCGCGAGTATTCAACTCCTGCCCAACGCCCACAGTTACGCGTCTTGGCATCAGGTCGCGTCAACCTGGCTCTGACTTCAAGTCCGATTCAAAGCCACCCAGGAAGCGCAAAAGCTGCGATAGACGACAAACTTACCTCCAAACTCGCGGTCTCTTCGTCTTTTGCGATGTCTTCCACGTCGTACAACTACCCGTGGTGGCAAACAGACCTCGGAGGTACCCGACTTATAGATGAAGTGGTCATCTACGTGAAGAAAAAAACGTCTTCTGCGACCATACCTGAAAACCAGCTCCCTGTGACAGTTTGGTGTTTCTTGTCAAATACATCTCTAGCGAGCAATAATAATAAAGGCTCAGCGGGGTGGACACTAGCACGATCCAAGGCTCAATATGAGCGGCAGTTTAACATTTCTTCTCGATCGTACACTGCTCAAGACAGCGACAACATCGTACTACGTTGGCGGGTGCGCGGTGAGGACGGGGGTCATTTCAATCAAGAACGGTATGTTGCAAACTATTCGACAAGTGTGGAAGCACAGTTTGTCGTGATACAGGTTGAAGGTGAAAACAATATTGCCCTTAATGAAGTCCAGGTGTACCAGCCAGCTATGGCTGGCGTGTCTGTTTCTCTTGGTGCATACATGCCTTCACCTTCAGTTCTTGACCACGAAACGAACCAGATTTCATTTGCTTTGGATCAACTCGATGACGTCCCGCATTGTGATGGCGCCAGAGCGGTTTGCCGCAATGAATTATCATTTAGTTCCGGCGACTGGCTCAAACCTCAGCGTGTGGGTGTCATCGTAAATGACGATGATGTTGCAACTGGTCCGCGTGATATTCTGATCACACACACTGCCATCTCCACGGATCCCGACTTTAATGGATCTCCAACGTGTGAAGCATCTACTCCGCTGCTCCAAGAGCAATGTCGTTCGAACCTATTCAACGAAACTAGTGTCAAAATTCTCCGTGTTGTCGATGATGATAGGACTGGAATTCTCTTCTCATCGTCAAAATTGGAGGTTGAAGAAGGTAGCGGGGTGTATCTACATGCCCCAACAGTTCGTCGATGGCAAACGGTCGTTCCGACGTCCGCAAAGTGTAGCAACAAGCCTTCCATTGTGTACAGTGTCGCCCTTGGCGACGGCGAATTAACTTGTTCGAGTTCTGTGGATGGCGGGATGGGTGAATGGCAGACGTGCATGAGCGATCCGAACGCGACTCCCCTCAGTACAGGATCATCGTGGATAATGGCTGGGTTTGCAGGAGAGAAAAACCTCTCACAAATCACACTCACCGTTCCAAAAATGCGCGGATCCAACTACATCCGTCAAATGTCAATCTGGTGGAATTCTGAAAGTGATATCAACACGTCATCACTTCCAACTCTGTTCAATATAAGTCACGGATGGATAAAACTGAAGACTCTTGACGTCGCGATGAAATCAAGTGGCGAGCAAGTATTTCAGCTAGATAATTTGCAGCTGTTCCCAGCAAAATTGGTCATGCTCTCGTTAGACAGGTCTTATGATGAAAGAACTAGTTGTGTTGTTGCTCCACGGATGAAATTTGTGGCATTTGAAGCTTTGCCGTTCCCAGTTCCAACCAGAGGAGATCTGTCAAGCCCATTCGCTGCCCCGCCACGCGAGAGTATGCGCAGCCGAATGCACCAATACGGATGCGAGGGTCGGCTAGGAGTTCACTTGGCGAGTGAGCCAATCGACGATGTTATCGTCTCGGTAGTACCTGATGCAAGTAGTGCCATAATCAGTGTGTTTGATCCAAAGAATGGCACTCTTGTGAGCGACTACCTCACGACATTATCTGGTGGAAGCTACGAGTCAGGCGAACGCTTCACATACACGATGCCCACAGCGCTACGTTTTACACCAAGGTAGGGAACTTCAACCACACTCTAGATTATGTGCCAAACTAACCGGTTTTTGTGCTGAATCAGAAACTGGAAGGATATTCAAGAGCTCGTCTTCGTTGCCATTGATGACAACTCATTCAAAGGCAATCGCACCATCACAATTAGTCATCAAGCAATTTCCTCGGACGAGAAAGCTGTTTTAATTCCTCGACAAAACATATCGAAGGGGCAAGTTCAGCGTGGGTTTGCGATTCTCGACTCTTCGTTGCAATATGGAAAGGCGGTATTCGAAGTTACGCATGGCCGTGAACCTGCTTGGCCGCACAACTGGCATCCTCAGTGGTCGTCTTTAACAGGAAGTGTGGAGGTTTTTGTTGTCGACGATGACTTGCCTGGTGTAACCCTGTCGGCGAATGAAGTGATTGTCTCGGAGAGCGCCGAATCGGGAAATTACACTGTAGCGCTTGATTCATCTCCGTCAAGCAACGTTGTCGTTAAAATCTCTTACGAAGAGGACTCCAGGTTGCTCTCTGTGAGTCCTCTGGAGTTGGCGTTCACGACCCAAAACTGGATGACTCCCCAAATGGTCAACGTGTATCCAGTTCCGAATGACCAGCACGATGCTGGCTGGCCACTGACGATAGCGTATGATAGGCTGGTTGCCAAAGCGAAACAGCCTCTACTTGTCCACTCTGTTGCTAGCACTGACGCCAATTACAACGGCATACCTGTTGGTGGTAACGAACATGATCGCCAGATGCCGTACGTAGTCAAACAAGGCGTCTTGGCGATCATCTTGGATGATGACACGGGCTGCGTCGGTGAGTACACCTGCCTAAACGGTGGTGTGTGCATGAACTCGACGTATGGATCTGCATCTGCAAGCGTTTGTCGGTGTCCACCAACATTTGGAATGAAGGATTGTTCTGCTGTTTGCTCAAACGCAAGGGACTGTGCATTCAGTCGAATTGAATTGCGGCTTGTTTGTCGACCCACGGACTCTTCAGCGATATGTGGAAAGGAATTTGTTCCAGACCGATTTGTTGCGACCATCTATCGAATGCTCACTGGTAACGAATTTACGTCGTCAAGTGGGAAGACGTACCCCAAGTTGACCCTCGGTCCCGTCTCGGACGTGATGTACATTGTCAATGCCACCAAAGCCAAATGTGTGGACGCACAGGCTTCATCGTGCGTTAACGTTGTGGTCGATTTTGTAAAGACTTCGGGGCGGGACGCAAGCAACCCGATCATCGACAAGCTAAACGGTTATCTTGAGACGGGATCCCTGCAGACACAACCGCTCTTTGTTGAGCTCTTCACGTCGAACGACCAATACCCCAAGAGCGTTGGTGCTACGGTGGCTGTGTGGGTGTTTTTGGGCTTCTGTTGCGTGAGTGTGGGGGGTGCGATGTCGCTCTTCTCAATGCGATACGTCCGAGCTAAAAGGTTCCACGTCACTCCGCAGTTTGCTGACGCAGATGAAGTCACCGCTCTCAGGGGAGCCAACCACTCACATATGCAATGATTGTAATCGGAAATTCTGCAATCCTGCTGCCATGACAATGTGTCACTTTTTCATACGGTTGCGTTTTCGTCGAATGCGCACATTGAGTGCTGTTAATGAAGAAAATGCTGCTCAGGTCCGACACGGCCATCGCCCTCTTGGGTTTGTGCTTAACCCCAGCATCCGCGTCGCGATCCGCAATTGCTGTTGTTGCTGCCTCATGAAACAGAGTAGCAAGATGGCGTTGGTTGGACATCCAGTAACTACGACGATCACATCGATCAGCAGCAGCGAGTCCCGGCACAAGTTGACAACGTGGAAACATTGTACGATGTCGTTGGTGGCGGTTTCGTCACAGATACCTCCACTTGGGACGACACGACATCCGTTGTCCCGAACGGACGTCGAGAGAGACTGCAACTACTCTACCCCCACATCAAGCAGGGACCTTACACGATTCACCCTGGCGACCGCGCACGACTCGAACCACCGCCAGCCAGCCTCCGGTTGCGCTCCGAGGAGCCAGCACTCCACAGTTTGCAAGGAATCTTCTGGGTTGGGAGTCTCGGTTTCTGTCGTCCTCAAGAGCCAATGACTGGATGGAGACCCCCACGTCGTTTGTGCAGCCTGCAGCCGTTGACCGACTAACTTGAACTTGCGAATGGCCGCGATCCATCGCCTCCGCTGGCTGTGTGGTGCACCACAAACACACACACACACTTGCTTCAAGCAGATCCTCCAGGCTCCCACGGGCCAGAGAGAAATGACTGATCAGGAAAACCTTTCGCCAGAAACTCCCCCGTCGGCCAACAACGACCCAGGCCAACAAAGGACCCTGGCCTTTCGTCTACGGTCAGATTCCGACTCGCCACCAGATCCGCAAGACGCCCGATACACACACAAACACGTACAGACTCACACATACACGCCGCATACACAAGCCACCAAGGCCCCGGCGATCAGCTGAAGCCCATGTCCGACATCTCCCAAGACCGGGGCTTTGTGCTCACGGCCGCGGCCTACCAGGCCATCTGCCTCATCTTCTACGCCGTGCACTTTGAGACCGGAAATGCCAAGAACCTGGGATCGACCACCGCGAGCCCCGACCCCGCGCGCCTCCACGGCTATTACGCCATGTACATGGACGTCCATGTCATGATCTTCGTGGGCTTCGGCTTCCTCATGACCTATCTCCGCAAGTACAGCCTCAGCGCCGTGTCCCTCAACTTTGTCGTCGCGGCGCTGTCGCTGCAGTGGGGCATCATCTGCCTGACCATGGCCCACCAGTTCGGGGCCCGGCACTACCCGGCGCAGGTCATCGACGTCCCGCTGCTCATCAACGCCGACTTTGCCGCAGGGGCCGTGCTCATCTCCTTCGGGGCGGTCCTCGGCAAGACGACCCCGACGCAGCTGCTCTGGATGAGCTTCTTCGAGGTCATGGCGTACGCGCTCAATGAGTACCTCCTGATGGAGGAGCTCGAGGTCATCGACGCCGGGGGCTCCATGGTCATCCACACGTTCGGGGCCTGCTTCGGCCTCGCGCTCACGCTCCAGCTCGGGGCTCCCAGCTCCGCGCGGCAGACGCACAACCGCTCGCGGTACACGTCCGACGTGTTTGCCATGATCGGGACGCTCTTCCTGTGGATGTACTGGCCGTCGTTCAACGCCGCAGTCGTGCCTCCGGGGGGCTACCGCCAGGAGCGGGCGGTCGTCAACACACTGCTCTCGATCGCGGCCTCGTGCGCGGGGGCCTTCGCCGCGACCAAGGCCCTCAGCGCGGCCAAGAAGTTCGACATGGTCCACGTTCAGAACGC
Source organism: Lagenidium sp. CBS 127285 (assembly GCA_023338185.1). Taxonomy (NCBI): domain Eukaryota; phylum Oomycota; class Peronosporomycetes; order Pythiales; family Pythiaceae; genus Lagenidium; species Lagenidium sp. CBS 127285. The sequence continues at coordinate 17,735 of JAADYI010000175.1, forward strand.
GACGCTCGCAGGGGGCGTGGCCATGGGGGCGGCCTGCGAGCTCGCGCTCAACCCCGCGAGTGCCGTGACCATTGGCCTCGTCGCGGGGGTGCTCTCGGTCGGGGGCTACTGCTTCCTCCTCCCGGCGCTCGAGCGGCGCATCGGCCTCTCCGACTCGGCGGGGATCCTCAACCTCCATGCCATGCCCGGGATCCTCGGGGGCCTCGCCTGCGGCTTCGCGACCATGGCACTGGCCGACGACCTCTACGGGCCCGTCAGGATCACTGACATCTACCGCGCGCGGGCCCATCGGAGTCGGGGGGCGCAGGGGGGGTACCAGATCCTCGCAACGGTCGTGTCGGCGGCCATCGGGATCGTCGCCGGGGCCCTCGTCGGGCGGCTCCTGGCCACGCCGCAACTCTTCCGCCAGCAGCAGCGCCTCTACGAGGACGACGAGTGGTTCCACGTCCCCGATGGGGACCACGACGACGGTCTCTCGTCCCCCAAGATGATGATCGAGCTCCCGGACAACGCCGGCGGCGGATCGCCCACGGCCACCACGGGGTTTGTCGCGATCCAAGTCGAATGATGATTGAAGAGATTCCATGTGCTTTACGAATTGATATGTTGGAGCGATTGACACGATAGTCAAATCAAAATTTTACAATTGCGTCTCTTCCTGTGCCAAAACACGGTCCATTTGGGAATTGATGACCCGGGGAGAGTGATGGTCCTCGTTGGCCTAAACCAGACCACCGTCCAAACAAATAGCAAAGATCACAAGAGCAAAAAATCCGAGACACGATGGAGGACGCCGCAGCGATGTGGGCGGCCGTGGAGCAATTCCACGAGTCCGGGCTCTCGACGACCGGAGCCCTGCACGCCGGGGCCCAGGAGCGTGCGCTCGTCACCGAGTTTCTCGCGATCGTGCCGCTTGAGGCGCTGTTCCAGGCGCTCCAACTCGCCAGCGACGGTGGGATCCCGCAGCAGGTAATCAATTGTTCCCCCTCCCCAAGATGCACGCGTTGACCCTCCGCATCGGGAAGAGGAAGGGGCTCATGGCCTTTTCGGGCGCAGGTCAAGATCGTCTGCAGCTGCATCGACCGCGTGCTGACCAACGGCGGTGACAATGGCCAGTTCTTCCGCCCGGAGGTGAGGCAACAGTAGTATCCGCACACATATGCATCTTGGTGACGTCTCTGAGTGAGGGACGCGTTTGTAGATGATCCCATTCATCCTCGCGGGTCTCCGTCACGACGAGGCGGCGGCCCGCGTCCTCACGGTGAACCAGATGATCGCCCACCTCAAGATGCGCCCCAGCGCTGACCAGGCCATCGTCCTGGTACGAAGAGCCCCCACTTTTGGTTTATGGGCTCCATGCATCGCATTCATGCGACGTAATCGCCTGCTTTGGGGGCTCAGGCGTCTCCCGAGCTTCTGAAGCAACTGTGCGATGTCATGGCCGAGGACGATATCGAGATGGCCACCAAGGGCTCGACGGTACTGCAGGAGGTACGAACTCGACGGTCCCTGGGCATGACATGCACATGCCAAGCGCGACTGACCCCCACGCGGTTGCAGCTGGCGAGTGTGGATGGCGGCGATCTGTACAAGGTCGTTCTAGATGCCCTCCACTCGACTATTGAGGACAGGTCAGTGGCACTGGCCACATCCAAGCGGTGGCTGGTTTGCTAAGTGGATGGACCCGCGCAGTGATGTCAGCGAGACCTCGGTTGTCTTTATGCGCTACCTCGACGCGGTCGCTGCTATTTGCGAGAAGTGGGACGATCACATGCAATATGCCATCTCCATTCATCTCATCGATCTGGTACAATATCAACGCATCAACGTGGACTCGTTGCGTATGGAGTCCCACGCGGCTGATCCGAGCACATGCAGATTCTCAAGTGCCTGCAGTCGAGCGACACGCTGTTCGTGATGACCGTGTTGGATTTGATTCCGCGCCTCTGTCGGACCCGCGCTGGTGTCACGCATATCTTCGAGTCGGGTATGTGTCAGAGACATATCGCACTCGGACACGCAGGGAGGTGGTCTTGATCCTTGCGAATGGTCTATTGTTGTTGAGTAGGTGCCTTGCAGACGCTCCTGCGGATGGCTCAAGGTAGGCACCACGTGTTGTTCTGTGGCTCGGATGGCGGCGATTGTGATCATTGGATGTCGGTGGCGTGGGAGTAGATCCACTTCTCGGTGACAACGCCCTCCGCTTGGTCGGTGAGATCTCAGCGACGGCGGCCAAGTTGCGCCTCCAGTCGTGGAACTGGAGCGATCCGATGATGTCGAAGGCGTTTTTGTCGACCGTTGAAGAGAAGCTGCAGAGTGCCGATTCCCTGCAGCAGATCGCGGCGATGGACGCCATCGCCGCATTCGCCTCGACCTCGGAGAAAGGTGCGCATGTGATCAGACGACAACGTCAGACGCAGCCTCACTTTCTGTTGCCTGCGTATGTGTATCAATGTCGTCGTGTGCAACACGCAGAGCTCCATTTGCTCCTGCAACACAAGCACCTCTGCAAGCTCCTCCTGGAGCTTGGGGCGAGCACCAAGATGCCCCTCAAGGCCAACTGCCTCCACGCCCTTGCGCGAATCCTCGCGGCGCCGACGGTCCTCGAGCGCCCCAAGGACGCCGTGCCCGTGGAGAACGCGGCGGTGTGGTCCTTGAACGAGCGGCTCTTTGCCGCGCTGGGGGCCGAGTGCCGCCGGCAGTCGACCATGGAGCTGCTCATGGACTGCCTTCGGCAGCCCTTTGACGAACTCCGCATCGCCATCTTCACGCTCCTCCGGGCCGTCGCCGCCCAGCACAGCGACTGGGGGGTCCGCGCGCTGCGGGCCTACGGGGGCTTCTTTGAATTTCTCCTGGACCGCACGACGGAGCCGACCAAGGAGGCGCGCGAGTGGAAGTTTGCGGTGGTCGACGCGCTCGTGGCCTCGGGTGGCCCTCCCCACGAGGCCCTCGACCCCGTGGTGCTCTCGCGGCTCCGCGAGCACCTGCTCAAGGGCCCGTATGTCGGCAAGGGCGCCACGGAACTCGAGCTCGAGGCCGCGTGAAGGGGGCTCTGCATTTTGAATGCACCGCCAATGCGTAATGTGATCCTTGTCCGTCCCCTTATCTTAAGCAATGCCAAAGTTTCGCATTTGCCACCAGCATCTGAGTTTGCGCACTGTCACAGATTGTTGTAACACAGTGACGTGGTGATTTTGACCAATCCGCTGGCTTCACGGCCTCGACAACCTCTACACCTCGATCCATGGGCATAAAATGGTTCAACTATGTGATCATTCGAACGTCCCCAGGTAACTCCATAAACGCATACCCCGCCTATCCCCGTCGGTCCCGACCGTGGCCAGCGCATCACACCCGTCTAAACACCGCCCACGCTTTGTCAGCACCAGCAAACAACGGCAGCAGTGTGGCAGAAAGCGTATGGCCCCGTCAGTGTGACGGTGAGCAGCAGCAGCAGCAGCACCCGCGCCAACGCGAGCCAGCGGACGAGCGGACGGACGGACGGACGATGATGGAGGCCGAGGACCCGACGCTCGACGTCCCCGTCACCGGCAGCGGCGCCGACGCCGCGGGGGCCATGCTCGCGGCCTCGGCGACGCCCTCGCGGGCGGCCTTCCTCAGCACGGGCACGGCCGACTTTCACCCGCCCGACTGGTGCGTGGATGACTGACGAGGACGAGGACGAGTGAGGAAATGATTCGGTCTGAATTGGTAATGGCGCTGTGTCCATTTGACAGGGCGTGCATGCCCCTCGAGGCCAACCTCCACGCCCGCCTCGAGGCCCTCCGGGACTCGCGCCACTGCGCCACGTACATGGTCTCGACCAAGCTCGTCAATGTCTTTGGGCGGGACCAGGACGCCTGCGACCACGTCCTCGGGAACCCATCGATCTCCCGCAAACACGCGGCGGTGATCCACGACTCGGCCGGGGGCATCTATGTGCGTTTGTGTGTCGCTCGCGCATTGCGGGTCTTGCCTTGGGTGGGACTGACGACCATGACGCTTGTGGATGCGATGATGCGCATGCGGTGCGATACAACGGACGGGCAGCTCGTGGATCTCATGTCCCGACACGGGACGTACGTCAAGGGCAAGAAGATCCCCCCGCATGACCCGTTCCTCCTGCACGAGGGGGACACGATCAAGTTTGGACAGAGCATCCGCGTGTACATCCTCAAGGGCGCGAGCCCCGAGGGCGCGAGTGCCCCGGTCAAGAAGACGTGGGGCAAGGTCAAGATCAAGGCCCCCAAGGTCAGCATCAGCGCCGTGCTGCCCAAGATGACCGCCAAGCCCAAGTACTCGGCCCCCGTGATCAAGCTCGTGAATGACATTTGCTATGGGAACATGGCCGATGACAAGCTCGAGGCCTTCCTCACGGCGGTCATGGAGCTCGGCGACGATGAAAAGCGCGTACGCCAAATGCAATTACCTACGTACTGTAAGGATGGACATGACCGTGACTGATGCCGACGACACAACTCGTATGCTCGAACGCCACTATGCAATGCAGGAGGTCGCCGATCTGCTCATCGAGAAGGTCTATGCGAAATTCGAGTTTTACGCGGCCCATGTGCGTTGTTCGCTTTCCCCACCCTCATTCCCATGGCGCCGGTGATTGTTGACTGCGCTGTGTTCCCGTCTTTTTGTATACGTGTCGGTCACGCAGGTCCATCGCAATGCCTACGGGGCCACGGCGGCGCTGCTCAAGCGCAACATGCTCGTGAGCGAGTTTGAGGGGAACCTGGGCATCATCACCCAGCTCTCCCAGCAGCGTCACGATAGTATCTACCGCTCGGACGCCCGCAAGATCCTCCAGCTCCTGGCGGCCGTGCGCCTGGACCCCGAGAACGTCCAGTCCCCCATCGGATCGTACTCGGTGAACGACTCGGACTCGGTTGTCTCAGCGGACGATGTCAACGCGTGCCCCCCGACGACGAACCACATTGCCGGGCGTCAGCGGGTGCTCAGTGACGAAGGCAAGCGCTTGTTCCTCGCCGGCCATGGCTACCCGCAGCATGAGGTCCCAACTCGGAAGAACACCCTCGACGGCGAACACGACGTGCCCCACCACAGCCGACAGGGGAGCTACGGGTCGACGCAGTATGGCGATGATGATGATGCGCGATCCGACAACGGTGGGTATCAGCCCCCCGCACCATGGCAGAACAATGGCGGGTACAACCCGCCAGCTCGTGGCCATTTGCACGGCGCGGGATCACATGGCGGCTCGAATGGCACGGCTCACGGCAGCGCCGTCCCACAAGAATCCTCGGCGTTTGGCTTCATGTCGAAACCTTCCACGGCACCTCCAGCTGCCACGGCAGGTTCGGCCTTTGGCTTCATCTCCAGTGGCGCCGGTTCGGATGACGAAGAGGACGCGGCCCCGACTAGTTTCGGATTCATGAACAATGGCCAACAGTCCAGCGGTCCGCCTTTGCCTCGCGTGCACGCAGTCGACTTCCTCGCGGACTCTGCAAGAATCGACGAAGACGAGTTTGAAGTGATGTGGGAGAGCACGGATGAAACGTGAGTATTGCCAAGCCGTGGAGACTTTGCCAGTTGTCGTCCCGGTACTGAACGATTTGCTGTGAAAATTGTGATCTCTGCAGCGAGGAATGGGCCGTCGAGTTGTGTGACGACTTCGATCAGAACGAGTTGCAGGCCGTGCTGGATAGCTCCCGGATCAAATTTGTGACAAGCGAGAAGGTTGCTGGTTCGCAGCGTCTACTCTACTGTGCAGAGCAGGTGCGTTTAATGTCCTTGGAGTTGGATCAAATGCTGAGCGGAAGCTAACGCAGTTGTGCACTCGAACAGCAAGCTAAAGAAACCAAATTTCTGGTCGAGATTACGCTCATGCCGGGTCTGTCGGATATGACCGTGACCTTCAAGTGGATTGTCAATTCGCTGCTGTATGAAAATGGCCACGAGTTGTTCATCGAGTTGTTCAAGTATGTCGTCCATCCGTTCTGTGGGGGCGACAACGAAAGCAACAGCCACCGAACAAAGTCCGAGTCGTCGATGTCGAGTCACGCCAGTCGTCCAACTGCCCGCGTACATTCGTACGAAGTTCCTTCTTCGAGTCACTTGACTGATGAGACCGTGGGCAACGACGACGACGACGAAGAGCAGTGGGATGAGATCCCGGTGTTGGACTATCTGACTGAGAACGCCATCATTGACCCTGCAAAGTTTGAACAATTGTGGGCCGGGGCAACGGAAATGTACGCATGTCTCGTGCCTCGCTGTATGGGACGAGGCCTGTTGTGACGCTGACTGTTGACATTTGCCCACGTAGCTCGACGATTTCTTGCTCGCTGAACGGCCTCCCGGACAAGGAGGAGGTGATCCGGTTGTTCCAGCACCACCGCCTCAGTTGTCTGGCGAGCGGGGCGGTTGATCACTTTGTCAAGTTTTACTTCTTCGGCGAAATGGTGCGTAGTTCCCTGATACCGGTGATCGTGAGAGACCTTGGATGCGACCGCTGACGCCTTGGTCTGCGTTCGTGCCATTTGCATCAGATCGAGCTGCACTGCATGTTTTGTATGGAGCTGATCATTGACGCGCAACGTGCGGCCGCGGCGGGGACCATCAAGCGTTTCACCTTCCAGGCGCTCAACGAGGACGAGGCGCAGCAACTCGACTCGAGCTTTGTAACGTTTGTCGAGCGCGCGGTGCGGCAGTTGTAGAGCAGCAAGCAAAGGAGGGAGGGGGATCGATCACAGGACGTGGATCACGAACGAACCAAGTGTAATTTATTCAACGTGATCTCGCAATTTTGCTCTCTCGCTACTCACATCATCAACACCGACACACACACACACACACGCACTGGCAGCCCCACGTCGTCGTCGTCGCCCGCCCTAGCAGCTCAAGAACTGCGTCATGACGTCCTTCCACTCGGCCACCAGCACGTGATCCTTCCCACTCTGAATGTCCGAGACGACCTGGTGACACGGCGTCGACGTCGTCGTGCGGAAGCTCGCCTTGAAGGCCGCCGAGTAGTCAATCACGGGACCGCGGCATTCATTGTAAAACAGGCACGTCATCTTCTCGACCTCCCGGAGAACCACGTCCGCCCCGGCGTCCTGGCCCGTCGACGAGAGCTTCGCGGCCACCGCATGCACGGCCTGCTCATACCAGTCGAGCTTGGTCTCCCTGGGGACGATCACGGCCTCGAGAAGCACCGGCGTGGGCGTCGTCGTCGTCAGCGTCTCGTTGGCATTGCCGCTGTCATTGGCCAGACGCCGTCCCACGGGGCCCCCGCCGCCGCCGCCCACGAGGGGCTGTCGCAAGAGCGCCGAGAGGTCCCCACACGTCGTGTACATGTCGGCCAGGAGCCCCGTCATCGCGTAGTTGTAGCTAAACTCGCCGAGATCGCGCACGTCCGCGAGACGCAGATACTCGCTCGGGAGCGCCGCAAAAATGCGCTCGAGGGGGTTCGCGGGGTCCCGCACCGTCTGGGCCCGCGTCCCCTGCTCCCCCGTGCGGAGCATCACCTCCGACTGCGGCAGGAGCACATTCCGATCCGGGGCCCGGCGGGCATTGAGCTGCACCTGGCGCGGGCACGAGACAAACTGCCGCGGGTCCGTCAGCTGCGACTCGACGGGCAGCGGCGTGTCGTTGCCGATGGCGCAGTGGTGAAAGATCGAGTGCAAGAGGTCGATCGTCGCGTGGTGGGAAAAGAAAAGGGGGTCCGCGGGGGCCTCGAGCACGCCCATGACCCCGCCGAGCGAGTTGTGCACCGTGTCTACGAGTCCAAAACGTCAGATCCGCCATCATCACCACCACGACACGCCCAGGACCGGCTTCCCAACGTACTGTGGACGCCCTGCTCCAGATTGTTCGACACGTCCTCAATCGTCTGCGTCGAAAAGAGCTGCCGCATGAGCGAGCTCACGGTCGTCGTCGGGGGAAACGCCGCCCGGGACCACGTCCCGCGGGGCACGCAATGGGCGCACGCGGGTCCATCGAGGCTCGAGGCCTCGCAAAAGTGGTCGAGCGGGGGGCGGCTCACGCAGCGGCCCGTCACGGGCGTGCCATTGACCGTCACCGAGCGCATCCGCCCCGCCGACGAGCCCCCGAGCTCCTGGAGGATCGGCGAGCACGCCTCCATGCTCGCGCAGTCGCCGGCCATGAAGCGCGCATTCTGGTCGACATAGTTCCAGTAGGGGATCGTGATGCACGCAAACTCGCCGCCATACGAGCGCAGGAGGTTCTCAAAGCCCAAGAGCAGGAGCCGGTGCCAGTAGACAAACATGCACGTCCGGTGGGCCTCGGCCGTCGTCATCTGCTCCGTGTGGATCTCGACAAACTTGACGTAGAGGCCGTCGTCCATGGTCCGGGCGACGGCGCGAATGTACACGTCCTTCTCCGTCGGCGTGAGCATCTCCCAGGCCTTGCGGAGTCGCGGGCCGCAGCCATTGGCATCGAATTGCTGCTGCTCGGGGCCTGCGGCCGGAGACGGCGCCACCGCAGCAGCAGCTGCGGTGGGTTGTTGTTGTTCCTGGGGTGGGGGCTGCTGCAGTGGCTGCTGTTGGGCCGCAGTGAGTCCCCCGCACGAGGCGAGCGCCGACGCGACCAAGAGGAAGATGCCACCTGAAAAGATCTTCATGCTGCTCCTGCTGCTGCTATGGGGAGGGCCAGTCGAGTGTTTGGTTCTTGGTGGCGCGTTGGCGAGTGAGCCTGCCGAGAAGAGCAAGTCTGTCGGCCGCCCATTGTTGATGGTCGCATAATCCACGTGGGCAAGGGGGGGGGGGGGG
>JAADYI010000176.1:0-26443 GCA_023338185.1 Lagenidium sp. CBS 127285
TCGAATCTGAGTGTGCAAAGTATCGATTTGTCCGTGTCTGGCGGGCCATCTAGTGCTCTGCTGTACCGTTCGAATGGCGCAACAGCGTGGTCGTTGACGCGCTCCCTTCGTGGTCTGAGCCTGCAATGGTGCGAGTCCGCGGAAATGGCTTTTGTCGGAAAAGGAGAAGACTCGGTCACACCTGGTGTGGAGGCGTTGGCTACGTTGATGGATACCGAACGCCATCTTGTTGTCTTGTCGTCTGTTTTCCTGGCGATCGATTTTGTGCAGAATCCGCAATCGTTGTTTGATGGTATTCTGAATGATGGTTTTGTCGTCGAAGTCGAAGAGAAGCAGCCGTTGAATGTGCCTGTAGATTTTGGGAGGATTCATTCCACGATCCAAAGCAAAGTGTGGGAAGCATGGACCTGTGACGTTCGTCTTCGCGGATCATTTGATCACATTGCAACCATCACGTGGGAGAACAAATCGATCATCGTGACAAAGGAGTCTGGTTTTGGAAACGATTGGATTAGCGTTGGGAGAACACCGAATATTCTCCAAGATTCATCCTTTGTTATGCGTTCAGTTGCTGGGTACAATGGTGCCGAGGCTTTCACCCAACGGTACTTGTTCACCTTCAAACGTGATCTTTCAGTGCAAGTTGTGGTCGAGTTCATGGTGTGGCTGTACTGGCGCCCAATTGAAAAGGTCTTAAGTCCTGTATCCCTCTCCCTTCCAGACGTTGCGGAAGGTGAGCAGGTCTTAGTCAGTGGTTCGAGTCTCGACTTTTTAATTGTTCAAGAATTTTCTGATCCACGTTACTCTCGGCAACACATCGTTTTGAACAATTCGGATCCAGGCATGATTATGTCCGAATCTAATGGAGTGATATCGTTTTCAACAACGAATGCATATTTTTCCGGGCCGGCGTCGTTCGTGTTGAGAGTTGTATTAGTTGGTTATGAGACCAAGAACAGCACCGCAAAAAGGCCTGTCGTTGCCAGCCGATTTGATTCGTTACAGAACGTGACAGTTTCAATTGATGTGTCAACGTTTTACAAACCAAGAGCAACGCCACCTCTTCTTCGACCAGTCCTACGAGGCCCCACCATTGTGGAGCCAGAAGAAGTGGTTGCTGTGATAATGGAAGATGCTGCCTTGCTCGACAGGGACGGCTCTGAAGAATTGACACTCACCATAACAGTTAACGGAGCCTACGCGAGGCTGTTTCAAATTGTTTTGCAGGATAGTGTTATCAGTTCATCGAGCAGCAAGCCTGGACGGGGCGACGTCACATCTTATGCAGTGAAATGCATTGGTGGCTCATGCTCGAATTCGACTCTGTTGATTTTTCCAACCCGGCGAGAACAATTCATTAATGTCTCAATTACCATAGAAGCAATTTCCTCTGAACTGTTCTTTTTGGAGCATGTTGAGGAATCCTATCGATCAACCGCAGCACAGTGGCAGCAAGACCTTCAATGGTCAGCTTCTCCATCAGTAACGTACAGCCCACACTTGGAAATCTATGCCGAAACTACAGAGAACTCAACACTGGCACTGGATTGGCAACCCATTCGATCAACGTTACTTCAGACATCAGGTGAAAAAACGGGTGGAGAAGGAAGAGCTGCATTCGCGTGTTGTCACGTCTCATGGGACAGTCTGCATATTCGTGAAGTTGCTTTTGCAAACCACGACATTCATTCGTTTGTGTACACTTGGCAACAAGTGAACCCAAATCGGCAGTTGAACCGAGAGATGGATAGGTGCGACGACTGGGACACACTATCTGTGATGTTTATCCCACTGTTCAACGGGGAAACTTCTTTGACAATTTTCGTCCAAGGGATAGTGGATGGGGGTGTTGTGCTGTCGGTAGTGAATTTCCGCATTCTAGTCGTGCCAGTTGCTACAGCAATCAGCCCATCGTTGAATGTCAGTGATGTGGTTCATCTAAGACTGAACCAAGAATATTCACTAGTTCTTCCACCAGTGAACTCCCAGCCTGACGATCAGTTTTCTGAATTGGAAATGATTGAAGCACTCTTTGTTCCGGAGATGGCCATCATGGATATTATGTCAGACAGTTTAGGGTTGGATTCGTGGAGGTATGATTACATGAACGCAGTGGAGCATGCGACCCTTCTCCGACAGCAAAGTTATGTGTGGGAGCTCTCAGGAAGGGTATTCAATGGTGGTATATTCCACATGTGGCCAAGTGTGAACTACACTGGTTTGACGAATGTAACAATTCGATCAATCGCGAAAGAAGCCCGCGTACTTATGATAAATGGAACAGAGCTTGTTGTCCTGTCCACATCAATGGTTGCCAACATCTTTCGTCCTCACTGGCATCGTGCTCAGGGTCCTATGATTCAGTTGAACGCATCAAATGTGACGCTGTACGAGGACGAATACGCAACGATTACAATAACTGAGCTAATGATGCACGGTGAAGATTCTCTTGATCCAAGCTCGTTTATGGAGCTGGAGATGCTGTTCGATGTGGGCACTGGCGTGGTGTTTCAGATGGAGTCACCAAGTGTTGAACTAAGAGGAAATTCAACTATTTCTACACAGATATCCTTGCCTCTACGAACATCGCATCTTCGATTTTCAGTCCAGGATGATCATGTTCGAGATATTGAGATTGAGTTGCATTGTTCAACGTACGCTTTTGGCTCAGTGGGTGAAACATTCCTTGCGATTCATCTTACATTCTTGAGGACTGCAATCGCACCACGAGCTTTTGTCGATACGCACACAGTTGTCGAAGATGACCCCCTATCATTTGCAGTTAGGCTTGAACCCAGACAATCTGGTCTGCATCATGTTCTCATTGTGTTCTACCCAATGGACCATGTGACTGGATCACAGACACTTCAACCGGAGTGGATTGATTCATCACGTTCGACACATACAGGGTTCTTGTACGCTACTCGCATGTTCCCACTTGAACACAATGAAACCGTTAATTTGTCTCTTGTCCCACGACTCGGGTTCGCTGGAGTGCTAGACATAGGGTTTGGCATTATTGCACATACTGAAGATGTTCCTTTCGAAGTGCTTGAGGACGAATGTTTGCTGTCTGTTAAAAGCATGGCGGAATTGACAGGCTGCGTTGGAGATGCATTCTCCAAATCGACGGGAATATATGATGAGAAATTATTGCTGACGGTGCAACCACGAGCGAAGGCACCCCGGATAACATTGGAGCCCCCTGGAAATATGGTTATCCTCGAAGACCAAACCGCAGTTCTGATGGTCAAGAATGTCTCCCTTGTCGATTTGGATGGCTCGGAAACGGTGATGCTCGACCTGTGGTGTCGACGCAACGATGTTCTTGCGAGTGTGGAGGTGGAAGGCGAGGCTGTAACAACGGCTCAGAATGACTCAGATATTATACAAAGTTGGACAGGAAAGGTAGATGATGAACCAGTCAATGTGTACAAATTGGGCTTAGCTTCATCTGGAGTGAACCAAATGTTCTCGAATGACACCAAGACAATTTTTCTCCATCCACGTTTACATGCGGCTGGTACGTTGCTGTGCAAGTTTGTAGTCACTGCTGTGGACGATGTGGACGGTGTTGGAACAGCTGCAGATACGTACGAACTTCCTGTGGCAATTACAGTTCTCCCTGTCTCATCTGGCACTCAACTCGTCATCCAGAGAAATCACTCAGAAGGAGTGGAGGATGCGCCATACACGTCTAATGATGTTGCCGCGTCTCTTATTGATCGTGATGGATCCGAGTCTCTCTGGATAATCGTGGATTTCCGCAGTGTGCCAGAGTCAGCAATTCTTAGTGCAGGGTGGACAGAGTACACCGGCACGTTCACGACTACATCGCTGATCAGTTCGGGTGATGGTCGGTTCGTTTTGCCTCCAGACGGACCAATTATTGATCGAACGGGTCAGTTGACGATTATTCCTCGCATCGGATTTAGCGGGTATTTCAATTGGTCAATAATTGCGGTCTCAGTGGAACAAGCTTTTGTTCCTTCTGATATCAGCCCGAGTGACATATATCTTTGGGTGCTGGACAATACCTCGAAACTTGGATTCAACGCTGTGGAATTAGAAGCGGTGATTGCTCCTATTTGTCATGTCCCGCTTGTAGAAATCTCCCCTCAAACATTTGTGTCACGACCACTAGGAATCGTCTTCGTGAATATATCCGTTCACACACCTGATTCTGACGGATCTGAATATGTCGGTCTACGTATTCAGGCCAACACATCGGCCGTGCATTCGATCTCGAACTGGAGTCCCAATGTTTCGGTTGTTGAAGATAGTTTCGAAGACGTTCCTGGGCAAATTGTAAAACACTATACTCCTTCTCTTGGTAGTACTACTGGTGATATGCTTGTATCTGTCGCCGTGGAAATTGTTGCGACGTTTACAGGAATCTTATCCATTTCAATTACGGCGGAGAGTGCTGAAGAAGCCACTGGAATGAGGAAATCGACCTCAACTGTGATTACTGGACTAATTCTACCTGACGATCCTGATATTGCTGAAACCTCGTTGGTACATTCGCTGCAAGGCGACTTTATATCATTGCCGTTTAAACGCAATGATGGACAAGATGAAGTGGTCGATCGTGACGAGCTACTCTTATATATTGATCGTGGCGACATTGTGACGGATGTTTATGCGGGAGTCGCTCGACTATCTCCTGCAAAATCAAACTTTGGTATCGTGGGTGTGTATTCCGTTCCCTACCTTTATCGCCGTTCTGTGCGCGTTAGGCTACTTCCTTCCGTTACAGGATATATCGATGCCTACTTTGTTGTATCTACGGTAGGCTTCGAACTGTCTGCGCCTCACAATGTGTTTACAGCAGCGGGAGATGGAATATCCGCAATGCGAGCGTCAATTCTTGTTCGCCCACAGCTACCGGTTCCACAGTCCCAAATGGATTTCGGAGATGAAAATGTTGACAGTTTATCAATGTCCCACGTGAGCGTTAGTGTCCCGTATGGACTCACACAACTGCAGATGATATGGCCAGCCAGTGTTCCGATAACAGGGTTTATGACCACCTCCGATATAGAAGTACGCTCGTTGGAGATTGGCGAGTCTTCCAATACCGTTATGGAGACGAACCAGGGTGTCGAGTGGTCAATAGACACACTTTTCGATGTTACTACGGGATTCAGTGGCCGTTGGGTTCGAAGGCTTGTCTTTTGTTCTTGGGATGCCGCCAACCAGACACGATGTGCGGACAATTTTGATCGAGTTGAATATGCCATTCCTCGTGCACATCCTCTTGGTTCTGACGCGGACGAAGTATCCATAATTATTAATGATGAGGAAATGTTGTCTCTCGACCTTGGATCGGTCATCCCTATTGATCTGGTAGATGGTGGCTTCATCTTGATGAAAATTGAAGGACGATCAATGATTCAGTCAGTTCGCTTCGGAATGCAAACGTTAAGTGAAGAAAACAACTCGTATAAAATCAGCCCAACAGTTTCGGGAGTATGCGAGCCATACGAATATGAAGGATGTCATCTAAAACCGTCACTGGAGGTAACACCAGTGCAGTATACTTCGCAGAATTTTACGATTGTTCTTCAGTCGACCTCTGGAATTCGATTGTCGAATGAAGACGTTGTATCACGCTCTTTGGTACAATATTGTCGACGAATCACAGTCGAAGTCAAACCACATCCCAATTTGCCGAGTTTGAGCATTCTCCAGACAAATATATCCACCTCCGAAGAAATGCCTTTCAATCTGTCGATTCGAGGAGCTTGGTCGCCAGATCGTGATGGCTCTGAAGCTGTGCAGGTTGTCGCGATAGTAAACTTCAACTATTTTGACGTAGTTGCCGTTGATAATAACTCAAGGTACAGCGTGAACGTGGATGTCAATGATTCCAATTTCCACGAGGTCGTACTTCATGAGGCTTCCGAGGGAATGCATTCGTCATCCGAGCATCAAATTTATCTCCTGCCGCGTCCCGATGTTTTCGGCATGTTTGACATAAAGATCATCGCACGATCAATAGAGTGGGAAACAATGGAAAGTGCACAGTCCGTTCAAGTCGTCTCTGTGGTCGTAGAGCCAATGGCAGTCGCAAAATTACCATTCGTAAGTATCGAGTTAGTGCAGGCAGCTGTACCAGAGGGAAAACCGTTCGACATCAGCGTATTTGTGCTGCCTTTCGTGGAGACCTTACAACATCGTTTGATCCTGATTATCCCAGATCTAATCGATCGAGTAGAATTGAATGGATGGGCATTATCCTGTGGTCGTTCAAAGAAGAACGTTTCTGTGTGCGATGTTTCCGTGAAGAATTCGGATGAATCGGCCGCTGGACAAATTGTAATTCCAATCACCTTGGTTCCGGCCTCAATGATGTCAGGTAAAGCCAATATTGAAGCTATTGTGATTGCCTTCACACCTGATATTGGCGAATCATTTTTCAAGGGTGACTGTTTTGCGTCATCTACTTCTCTGGAGGATATTCTTCAATGTCGCTCGTTCCGTGAGCGAAAATCGTTGGTTGGTGTCACAAATACATTCGAGGTGATTGTGGACCCCGTAGCCATCGCCCCGACCCCTATAATCGTTGTCAACACTCCAGTTGTCAACGAAAATGAACCAATCTATGTTGAAATCAGTGGGCTAAGCTTAAGTGATATCGATGGTTCAGAAGTCTTTCAAGTTGAGATGTTGTGCCCGCATGGTTTGATAGAATCTGTCCACATCTTAACATCCACCATTCTACCAACCGGGTATTTTGTGGGGCGAGACCTGTTTAATTTGTTGAAAGTTACATCCCAAAACCACACAAACAGTCTTGAATTGGGTGAGCTTACGCTCGAACTCCACCCACGCAAGTTTTATTCAGGTTCAGTGGAATGTGAACTCAAGGTGACCGCGACTGATGACAGTGGGTTGACTGCTGTCGAGGATGTGACTACTGGTCTAATTTTTGCTCGCATTGATCCGGTTTCCACAGTGCCGCTCTTAATGGTTGAATCGACTTCTTATTTCATCACAGAGGACAGTACCGCAGGCGTTGGCACGATTCGGGCCTCACTTCAAGACAACGATGGCTCTGAAATGCTCTTAATAATCATAGATTTTGGAGAAGATGCAAACAGAATTCAATTTGCCGAATGGCAACCTGACTTTGGGTCATTTTCGGTACGATCTGTGCCCATTTCTGCCGACTCCAACGCATCGACCCTTGTGGTCTTCGGGGAAGCCTGTGCACATGTCGCAGGCACAATCATCATTAAAACAATTGTTGGTTTTAGTGGAGCACTTGATGTTCGCGTGACTGCAGTTGCCGTGGAGAGGTTGCTGGATCCAGGGGTTGGACGAGCGGCAGAAGCATCCAAACTTATCACTTCTCAGAGAGCTGCGATATCCGAGACTGTTTTGATTACTGTGAATATTACTCCGTCTTGTCACCCGGCTGATGTTGTAGTGCAGCCAACGCAACTCATAACGTCTCCTGGTATGCCTGTGGAGCTCGATATATTTGCTGAAACGCCTGATCGGGATGGTTCTGAAGAACTCTCACTGATCATACATGTCAAGAGAGATGCCTTGCAAGAACTCCGCCATGCTGATGGTCCGGACGAACCGATACCACCAAGCACGTCAAGTGATCTTGAAGTTGCCTACCATTTCCGGCCTCGCTATGGACACCCAGGATTTTCTTTGAGCGTCAACGTGCTAGTCATTCCTCGAACCGATTTTCTTGGGTTGTTCGTTCTCAACATCACTGTGACAACGATGGAGTTGGCAACAATGGAAGTGCAAATAGTAGAGCAGCGTGCAACAGTTGTTGTCATTCCAGCAGAGCCTAAAGTGAAAGCAGTTCAACTCCTTCACAAAATTGATGCATCTTTCGTACGATTACCAATCCAACGAATTGATCCTGGCCACGAATTTCTTGGTGGAGATCAGCTACTTATAATTGTTGACGATGCTCAAAAGATTGACAGTGTGTACGCCGGCTTTCAACGAGTCGAAAATATGCGCAACATGTCCCAGAGTTTGACGGGTGTATATCCAATTCCTTATTCTGCGCGACATAGCGTATTGATAAGGCCATCTCAGACGGCGTTCGGATATCTTCATGTGCACGCAATCATTGCCAGCACAACGTCTCTTTTAACCGATCCGATGCTAGATTTGATCTCCTTGCGGGACGAAGTTGGAGTATGCTTCTACAAATTTTCGATTCTTGTTCACCCGACCACATTCGACGCGCACATTGCATCAAGTATAGACTGGTCAGGCACCGCTGTCAGCGCAAATATACGGCCAGTCTCAATTCGGCAGCACGTTCTCGAGACTGAATCCTTCCATAGAGCAGTGTCAGGAATTGTGGTGCCGCATGGGTCCCCAATCAAGGAAGTTCAGTCAACCAATGATGTCGTAAGCTCGTTTGAAACCTACCCGGTCAGCAATTCGAAGTGCTTAGTTCTAAGAACGAGTACGAAATCAAGGCAAATTGATGTGTTAACTCTGCTTTCTCCACGACAAATATTTCATGGTGCCTTCAGCGTCGTGTCTTTCTTTCAGCTGTGGGACCCGACGGACATGAGAACTCAAGCCATCGTGCAACCTATTTCGATGTACGTTGCTGGAAAGCTGGAACTTTCCGATATCAACGACGCTGATGGTCAGCAAACCTTCACCGTAATGGACGATTCGACGTTGCGACTGACCATTTCAGATCTTGGAGTTTCCGCTGTTTCAGATCAGAATCAATTAAAATTCTTGATCCCATATGGAACTATCGACGGAATTGTGTTGAACGATGTAAATGTATCATCTCGTTCTTGCGATCAAAACGGAACCGTCTCGTATGTTCTCGAAACCAGATTCTGGAATATAAACGACACGATAGAGATAATTCCCAAACAGTATTTGGCGCAACAATTTGATTGGGTAGTCCAGATAATTGGAAATGTTTCCACAACAGAACTCGACGCAAGTGTTCAGGCAACAACATTCACAGCAACTCACTTCACTCTTTGCGTCACAGCAGTTCCCAACCTGCCAACTATAGTGGTTGCTGCTACAAGTATTCTTGGAACTGAAGAGATTCCTTTTGAATTTGTGATTGACGAGGTGAGCACGCCTGATAGAGATGGCTCAGAGGTTGTTGAAGTTCAAATCGCTTTCCCTCAGTCGATGGCTCATTCAATCTATTTGAATGGGTCATTAGTTTGGATGGGTGATCATATCGCGGCATTGCCATCACCAGTGACTTCTGTAGTTCTCATTCCAGCTTCGCTTGGTCTCTTCGAGGCTCGAGGTTGTACGATTGCTGTTATTCCAAGCCTGGACTTCTCAGGGAGTACATGGGTTGACATAATTGCAGTCTCTACCGAAACACACACTATGGAGCACAAACAAAACGTAGAACGCGTTCACGTGACTATCCTGCCTATGCCACGAGCTGCAGAGCCGATAGTTGGTGTTTCGCTGTCGTCTAGCATCGTTTGGGAAGACTCAGCAGCTGCTTTGCGACTTGCAATCAATTCCCCACCACTGGATTCTTCGTCACGTTACGTACCTGCTATTCGCTTTAACCCCTACTTTCAACGAATCGTTGAGTTGGAAACGCAGTTACCGTGTTCAACATTGCATTTGGTGGAAGACAGCACGAATACCGAGCCATTTTTATGTGTTTTTGAGTCTACAGGTGCGTTCAAAGGTATTCCAAGCGAGGGCGAGCATGTTCTTTCTGTAGGTCTCATTCCAAATGCAAAATTAAGTGGAAACTTCACTGTCGAAGTACTTGTAATGGCTTTCACACATGACGTCGACCCAATGGAGTTCTTCCAACGGCCATGTGTCGATCAGTCACACTCAACTGTCGCACTTCTTCTGTGTCGAACGCCTCGAGAGCGAAAATCAGTTGCGGCAACGTCACATGAGGTCGCAATCGTTGTCCGACCACGTGCAGAGGCATCTCGGATCAATGTTTTGCCAGGTTCAATAACCGGATATGAGAACGACGAACTGGAGTTTCAAGTGAAAAACTTGACGCTCTTAGACGCTGATGGATCTGAGTTTGTTCAAGTCAAGATGGTGTGTGACGACGGCGACACGAACTTGAATCGTGTGCGAGTGCCAAAACTAGGTGTTGATATATACAGACCTGGGAAAGAGTGGATCTTGGCGAATCTTTCTACTGCGAGTTTAACTGGCGTGGAAGATGTTTCAGTGTATATACAGCCTCGTAAGTTCTATTCTGGTTCAATTGATTGCCGTCTTGAAGTTCTCGCCGTCGATTCTCTTCCGACTTTGCCGGATGAGTTTACATCGATCGATACACAGACAGTATATATCAACATGTCAGTTGTCGCAATACCAACGCAACCTACCTTGTCAGTTGCGTCTGTTACATTCAAGAGTGTTGAAGATCAATGGGCCGAGATCGGTGTAGTCTCGGCGGCTCTCGTGGATCGTGACGGCTCCGAGGT
The DNA here is from genome assembly GCA_023338185.1 of Lagenidium sp. CBS 127285. Lineage (NCBI taxonomy): Eukaryota > Oomycota > Peronosporomycetes > Pythiales > Pythiaceae > Lagenidium > Lagenidium sp. CBS 127285. The sequence continues at coordinate 10,455 of JAADYI010000176.1, forward strand.
TCTGTTCCTTACTCTTGACTTTGGTGAAAATGCTCAGGTCATTGACGACGTCGATTGGACTACTGTGTCAGAGGCCGGATGTGGAATTGTAGACTTGGAGAAGAAATTCATAGAAGGCTTGTTTGTGGTTTCGTGTACCGACATTGGTGATTTGACTGGCAACTTCAGAGTCAGGCCGAGAAAAGGCTTTAGCTCATTGCTTCAGTTGCGTATTTGCTCATTTAGCATTGAGAAATCAGATCTACCCGGCCGCCTCGATGACCCATTGTGGCTCAGAACGTACGAGGCACATACAAGTACGATAGCATTTGCGAACATCTCGCTTCTCGTGTCACCAATTGCCCATGTTCCTGCCTTGACTGTAACACCTTCAACGTATGTGACGAAACCTCTGGTTGGAGCAGTCTTTGAAGTACTATCCATTACTGATGACCGTGACGGATCAGAATTTCTGGAGATCTCCGTTGTGCTGGATTCAGCGGCTGTCATTGGCGTACATGTTGCTGATGGTGCAAATTCATCAGCGTTGACTGAACTGAAGCCAGTTGATATGGTTGGGTCTAACAGAGTCTATCGTTTGACAACCCTAAATGACGAATCAAGAGCAATCTTCAAGAGGCAAATTCGAGTGACGCCTCAATCCAATTTTATTGGTATCATGACAGTTCAAGTATCATCGCAGTCGATAGAGACAGAAACGGGTGAACAGAAGTCTACATCAGTAGGCGCTTCGATTATAGTAGTCCCCGTTGACCCCATACTGAATCCTATTCGCTACATGATCTCGGGTGAAAACAAGTTTGCCCGGATACCGTTTGAGCGAACAGATTCCGACCTAGAATTGGTGTCTCGCGATCAACTGCTTTTGTACGTGACGGATAAGACTGCGCTATCGGATGTATATGCTGGGCTGGAACGTCTTGAACCACTTCCACTCAAGATGGGTTCGGCGTCTGTTTTCTCGGTTCCATATTACCGTCGCAACATGGTTTTTGTACGGCCGACAAAGTCGGGCATTGGAACCATAAGCTTGTACTGGGTTGCATCGACCGTACCTTTAGATTTCACGCGCAGCCGTAGTGCTTGTGTTGTCCCGGGTGACGGGATGTCATTAGTGGATATGTCGATGAGCATCCAGCCGCTTCTATCTGCCCCAGACATTTCTGTAACCCGTGAACCCGTGGCATTTACTACTGGAAAATCAAACCTGTTCTATATTGGCGCGGCTGCGGACTCTAATGATGTCGGAAGGTTTACGGCCTCCATTTCGACTCCACGTGCGTTACATATCCAGATGATCAGCGTAACTCCGTCTGTTACGTCTTTCGGTGAGAACGTTGGTGGCCGGTTATGGGCAACATTCAAAACACCATCGAGCGTATCAGTGGGGTTGACGACAGTCATGTCCGTAACACGGGGTAATAGTGGAATGACCTTTTCAAGACTAACGGTGACCATGACCAGCACCTCAAACAACTTGACGGCGCAGTATTGGATGGACACTGTGTCATGGTTCACGCCCTTGGTTCTTCAAACGTCGGTTGCAGCAACCGATGCTACATCCAGCTGGATAGTTCGATTATTTGAGGTTAACGACGATCAAAACATGACAGTAGACTTTTCGAAGTTGAACATCCCGGGCAGCATGATCGACCTCACTTCGATCCGCTTAGAGGTGACACAAGATGGAATTGATGGTGTTTTTGTGGACGGTGTGCGACTCACGAGTGATCGCGTTCCGTATGCTGGCCTCAGCATGAACGTGTTCAACATGAGTGATGCAATCGCGAACTCAACGCTCTGCACTGCTTCGGCATGCAATCTTTCGAGTCACTATCTCACTATTGTTCCTCAACGGTATCGTGCACAGAATATCTCGTTTGTGATGAGGTCGTCTTCTTCCATATCAGTCTCAGACTCGCGCGCCGCATCTATTTCGCAGTCGTCTGCAGTGGAGAGGTTTGTACTTCTTGTTAAGCCCATCCCGAATGCTCCAACGATTCTTTTAAACGGTTCGATTCTGCAAACATTAGAAGATACACCTGTCGGCGTGAGAATTTTAGAAGCGCGCACCCCTGACACCGATGGCTCAGAGTCAATTGAAGTTAGTTGTGTCTTCTCACCTCCAGCGATTATTTCAAGAGTTCAGTTGGGAGTTGTTGTTGTTCCGATAGTCCCGTTTGCTGGAAATGCTGAATCTGCGACGCTCATTAGAGGCGATCTCGGGCTGTTTCAAGTATCCAACCTTGACGTGCAGTTCTTGCCACGATCCAATTTTGCTGGTCGCATTACCGTTGATATCCGAGTAACCAGTATCGAGAAATTGACCGGAGAAAGCGCAACTACGACGACAACGATCGTTATTGACGTTGTTCCGGTCCCTGATCCTCCATTTTTTATCGTGACTCCGCCAACAGCGTCGTGCAATCAAAATGTCCCTGTAGAAATACCTATCCGAAACTTTTCCCTTATTGATAAAGATGGTTCGGAATCGCTATCACTGCTCGTTCGAGATCAGAGCACGAGTGCAATCGATCGTGTGGAGACAACGACGGGTATCAAGTTCGTCCGACAGGGAGGTGGGAAGTTTTTGTTGCCGACTTCGGTGGTATTGACTAATCCGACTCCCACACTGCGAATTTTCACGGTTGCTTCTTGGTATGGTTCTCTCCCATTTGTGTTGGACGCAATATCAAGTGAGGCTGTGACAGGAGATCAAGGTTTTACATCATGGAATGGGACAGTCGATGTACTACCTGTAGCAGACAAACCTGTGCTTACGGTCGAAAACACAAGAGGAAAAACTGGTGAATTCTTACAGGTTGGGATTTTAAGCGTGCTTCTACCGGATCCTACAAAATCGAATGTGACTACATTGTCAGTATATTTGCGTGCGCGAGAAACTACGCGTACCCAATTGCAATGGCAGTCTGTAGAATTGCAGACCCGTTCACTGCCCACAATTGCAGCGGGTCCGATTTTCGAAATTCCATTCGACGCATTACGAAGCTCGTTCCGTGGATTGATGGCCAGAGCAATCGAGAATGTAGCGTCGCTATCCTTTGACGTGATTGCTGTCACAACAGTGGCCACGTCGAAGACCTCTCAACGGGATCTCAAGTCAGCGACGTTGACATTTGTAGGTATGCAATTATCGAGTACTACAATTAGCTTAAAGGAGGGTACTGCGGCAAGCGTAACGATAAGTCTACTGAGCGCTCCAACATCTCCAGTTGTGGTTTCTTTCTCAAGTAGCCTGGTAAGCAAGGCGACAACTTCAGTCAACTCGGTTACCTTCTCTACTACGGATTGGGCAACAAGTCGATCCATCCTCGTCCAAGGGTTGAACAACTTCATAGAGGACGCTGATACTGCCGTAACCATTTCTACGGCGATTTCCACTGTAGATCCAGTGTATGCCGAAGTTCTACCAAGCAAAATTGCCGTGCAAGTGATCAATGATGATCTCTCTGCAGTAATACTGTATCAAAAAGTTATGTCAACTGCACCCAACCTTGTTGTTGCTGAAGGTCGAGTGTTCACCGACGAATACAGTGTAATTTTGACAGCGGAGCCAGCATCGGACGTCGTCATTTCGATTTCAACCTCATTGACTCAGCTTGTTGTTGACCCAACATCGTTGACCTTCACAGCATCAACATGGAATGTGCCGAGAAAGGTCACTGTGAGTGCTGATGACAACTTCATTCGAGAAAATGATCACGTAGGCTCGATCTCTCACACAATCTCGAGTGGAGACAAGTTGTACAACGGCAAACTGCTTGATGCGTTGAAAGTCAAAATTGTTGAAACCAAGGATACTACCCCACCACCTAAACTCGTTTCAGCCAAGTTCATAAACACAGCTATCGGGATAATTGTTCAGTTCGACCGATCGGTCAACCGCCAGAGTACACTCCTATCCGAAAACTCTTTTTCCTGCAGCTCTTTGTTTGAACTTCCAGGTGCGACGTCAACATCGAACTATTTCGGGGCTTTTCCAGTGTGCACATGGCAAACGAGCGATATGGCTATTCGATTCGTGTTTGGACGGGGCGTCAACGTGGTTCCTGGCTCAACGCTTAGCTTAAAAGGAAGCATTCTCAAGTCGACACCCGATGCAGAACTCGCTACCGTGGCGTCAACCCTTGTTATCAGTGCCCCCGATGTTGTTCCGCAACCAATTGTTGTTGTTACTGGAGCGACATCTTTGGGAACTTGCGATGATTTGTTTTTGGATGGATCGAGTTCTTCTGGCTCGGGGGGGCGCACGATGATCTTCACATGGATCCTTGTCGATTCAACCAATACTCTCGCAGCGTCTCTGGAAGCTGTGGCAACCGTTATGGCACAAGCTGCTGCAAGCAATAGCGCTTCTCTCAGGTTGCCAGCTGGAGTCCTGGACGCTGATGCAACGTATAGCTTTGTTCTCCAAGTTCGAAATTTCTTTGGGGCAGTTACGAATTCGTCATCAGTCCTTGTTCGAAAAGCGAGCATGCCTCTGCCAATCGTTTCAATCAAAGGTGGAGGGAAGCAAGATGTTTATCGAGCGAAAGAAATGTCTATTACAGCCACAGCAGAAAATCCATCTTGTTCGGCAGCAACCGAGACAAGCACATCTGCATCAACATCGGTGGAGATGAGTTTCTCTTGGGGTCAACGTGAAGGCGATGTGCCAAGCTTCAAGTCTACAAGTCTGAATCCTCGTGTTCTTCGCCTCCCTGCTCGAACGCTAACAGTTGGAACTCGATATGTGTTCCAGCTACTAGTCTGGATGACGAAGACACCCAAAGTCAACAATACTGCAACGATCGAACTCACTGTCCTCCCTAGTGCTCTTTCAGCATCGATTGCTGGAGGTGATCGTTCCGTCGGCGTTGAGCAGGAGCTGGTACTTGATGCATCAAAATCGACGGATCCTGATGATCCAACGAACGTTGTTTCTATGACGTACTCTTGGTCGTGTCTGATGCGACTTTCCAGCACTGGATCGTTCGACAAACCGTGTACAACAGTTGACGATTCACTTCTTGTGGTCGCTGGAGTCGAAAAACCAACAATTCCAGCTAATACGCTGAATCCAAATGTGTACTATCAGTTCACCGTCGTTGTTACAAAAGACTCGCGCAGTACTTCGGCTTCTGTAGTGTACCTCGTCAAACCCGGCTCTCCACCAGTTGTTTCAATCGAGCCACTGGGAGTGAGCAAAGTGAATGTTAATGATCGTGTTGTTTTGAAGGGCAGCATATCTTCAAAGCTACCGATCAAGCGAACGGAGTGGTCAATGATAGGCGGGACTGCTATTGAACAAGCGTCTATCTTTGCTGTGACGCGAACGGGTCGCCGTACGATGGTGTTGAAAGAGAACGTCCTCACCCCGGGAATGACGTATACGTTTCAATTCTATGCAGAAGACTCAGCGTTGGCGAGTGCAACGGCAACAATTCTGGTCACTGTGAACTCGTCTCCGAGCAGTGGCACATTGACGGTGACGCCTGCCAAGGGTTATGCCCTTGATGATACTTTTACTGTTCAATGCACGAATTGGGTCGATGAAGACGCGCCACTCCGATACACGTACAAGTATATAAAAGGCTCTGCTTTTTCTGGTGGCACCGAGATAACGCTGGGGTCTGCATCATTGGATCCTCTTTTCAGCACCATATTTGCTTTGGGCGGAGGCGATAATACAACTGTCACTGTGGTCGCCTATATCCAAGACGCGTATGGTGCTGTCACACGTGTTTACAAAGAGATTATTGTTGAGGAATACAAGGTCCCAGCCGAAAATCAGGCGGCGTATCTCGCCAATAAAACTGACGCGGTGCTCGCTTCGGCAATGTCCGGCGATCCATCGAAAGTTCTCAACGTCATCAGCGCCCTTGGGGATTTGATCAATGGTGTAGATGAGTCAGCAACACCTGCTCCAACCCCGACCCCAGCTCCCGGTTCAACACCGTCACCCACGGCAAGCATCCCATTAAAGAGTTGCCCAACATCTAACTACATTCCGTGTGCATCTAATGGTGACTGCATCCGTGAGCCTGTCGCGTGCCCCGAAACAAATGTGGCGTGCATTACGTACTGCAGGTGCTTTGCAGGCTTCTACGGTGACAATTGTGCGATGGACGAGGAACAATACAACGCAAAGCGCGCTGTGTTGGGAAGCCTAATTTCAGCAATGGCAACATCTGCACAGTCTATTGATTTGACCGACGTCAACGCGATGGAACAGCAGGCTTCAAGTATTGCAACGTTGACGAAGTCTGCTTCTATTTTGGATGAAAAGGCTCAATCGGTGGCATTGAACTTCGTCGATAATATCATGTCGGCACCGGTTCTCTCAGATTCAGCAAAATTAGCAGTTGGAGCCACAATATCCAATCTTCTTGATGCTGGAGTGTCGGCTTCCGCGTCCGCATCACGGCGGCTATTGGAGGAGGACGGGGCGACACAAATGACAACATACGACGAAGTAACATCGGAGTCGGCTGGTGGTTTTTGGTCTTGGGTGGGAAGTCTCGCATCCAGTGTTAGTGGATCTGGCTCGGCTGAGATTGAGGCTGGAGAGGTGAAAAATGCGACCCCAACAAGCCTGCCAAACAACACCAACGATTCAGATCCCTTCGCAAACGAAAAAGCTCGACTCACTCAACTCCAAGGGACCATAGGAAAACTGCAAACCGCCCTGCTTGCATCAGTTGTTGCTGGTGAAGACCCAGTCACACTTGTTTCGAAGAATTTGAAAATAGTTGGTGCACGAGACAAAGCCTCCCAGCTGGAAGGAGCGGAAATCAAGCTACCTCTCTCTGACTCCGAGAAGGCTTTGAATTATACTCCACCGTCGACGACCATTCCAGCCGGGTTTGCTTCATATGTAAAGACACAAGCAGCCGTACGAAGAAGACTTGCTGCTTTGAGTGTAGATGACGATGAAGCGAACGACCCGACAGTAGATGTTCAATCGACGGTGTTCACGAAAAACCCGTACAGTTTTACTGGAACGTCCGTGAACTCCCCTGTCATGAGTGTTAAAGTGCGTCAAGGAGATGAAGATGTTCATGTCACGGGGCTTTCAACACCATTCAGGCTACTCCTACGAAACATCAATGTAGTGCCACCAATGTCAACACAGAAGTCTGCGTCAGATGTGAATGTGACAAACTCAGAGACATTCACGTTCAGGTGCAATAATCAGACGGTCGAGACAAAATTTTTCCAGTGCACCCAAACGAAATCGAATGTCTCGGTTCATTGTGATGGTAAAGGTACATACGATGGAAACATCACATGCCCATGGAAAGAAACCACGCCTGTCTGCCGTTATTGGGACGCTGTGAACTCTTCTTGGTCTTCACAAGGCTGCGAGGTTGTTGGGACGACGGACGACGGTCAGTACACAATTTGTGAGTGCACTCATTTGACCGACTTTTCCACGGAAGTTGAAGAGGCTCTGTCACTTGTCACGACACACTTCGTCGAAGTTTTGACAGCGAAGGTGACAATTGAAGATCTCATGAGAAATATTGTTTTAGTTATCGTGATGGTAAGCTTTTTCGCTTTGTACATCGTCGCTTTCTTCTACGTCAGTCGTTGGGATTATCGAGATCGTCTCGCTCATCTACGTCAAAAGCGCCTAACAATGCATGAAACAAAGCACGTCAAACTTTCGTCTCCTTTCCAAGAGCCTGAATATTTGCGAGCTGTGGGATGGCGAGCAAAGTCCCTCGTCGTTATTTCTGGCTTCTGGCGAGGGTTGAAGGAAAATCACAAGTTGTTGTCTATTGCTTTCAAGTACGATGAACACTTCACGCGGACCCAACGGCTCACCGTTATCTTTACGGTCGTGATGAGTCAGCTCTTCACAAACGCTTTGCTGTACAAGCTCAAAACAGGCAAGAAAAATGCAGGTTCCGCAATAGTGTCAGCGCTCGTGTCGTTCTTATGTATGATACCGGTGACAATCGCATTCATGTTGATGTTCAAGAAGGCAGGCAGGAAGCAAACGTACCTTGTTCGCTATCGTGTTGAAGATGCAGAGGGCAACGTTGCTGAAGTACAGACAGACGCATATGGAGAAGCAAAAGCGTACTCTCCAATTGAGCTGAAATCAATAGATCTCGCTGCGATTGCCAACTGTGTCGAATCAAGACGATTGCAGCACGTCGCAGACAAGATTAAACGGCAAGGCACTCAGAGCACCATTGGTCAGATATGCCGAGGTATCTTTATAGCGCTGTACAACCGTGATGTTGATGAAGACCTACCAGAAAGTGATGAAAGTGACAGCGACCCCCTTAAGCATGTTCTTGTGCAGATAAAATCGGAGATACAACAGCGAGTTCAAGATGGTTCTACTGACACGCGAACTAATTCTCGATCTCGAAGCGTACTAGGGTCGTTTGCCTCGAAACGAAAATCACAAATTGCAATCGCCTCACCTTCACACCCACCTCGTACCGTTTACGAAGACACTGAAGGGGAACATGAGCAGGATTTTCACACATCCCAGACAGCACTAGGGATCTCTACCCATTCACCAAAGCGCCGCGAGCTAGGTGATGGTCAGAAGAGCCAGCTTGCCGTAAACCAACTATTGTTGATGCTTGGTCAAGGCGGGGGTGAGACGATGGTGGCGAATATGCTACGGTTCGATCCATTGACCGTGTCGATGTCGTCGGCTGCTAAAATAAATGAAATATGTCGATGCCTAATCCCAGCCGAAGAGGAAGATGAGCAGGAAGGTACTGAAGCTGTTGACTCGATTGCAGATATAGGGACTACCCTTCAGGACTGGCTTCAGAAGTGTCACGAGTGTTGTCAAGACCAGCAAAATAACGCCCATGCCATTGCCGAACGGGCAAAAGCTGAACTTGAGCGTACCGAGAATCAGTTGAAGAAGTTGCAGCAAGCAATTGGTGACCAGTTTGAACGGCGGCTCACAGAAATTGTAAGCTTCGCTGAAACAATTGGAGGCTCTGCAATGAATAACAATGCCAAAATGATAAAGCGAGCTACCGATTCTGTCCAAGCTGCTAGAAAGCGTACATCGCATCGACTGAGGAGCATGCGCCGCGAAACGAACGGTTCCGGCGTGGTCACGAGTCCAAGTGTTGACCGTCGGCTCACGGTGACGATCCAGCAGCAGAAGAATGCTATACTCAAAGCCAACAAGGATCAACTTCGTGAACGCCGCAAAACCGTGCGAATGGCGCAAAAAATTGTTCTGGAGGAACGACGACGATTGAAAAAACAGTCACGCGAAGAGATGCAGCGCCTTCTTACTGGTCTTCGTGGTGTGGCCAAGATGAAGAAGAAACTCACGCTGTACCTTGAAGCACGGGAACAGCGTCGCATTGATATGCTTCCGCTGCACGAACGCCAACTATACATGATTGAAAAGGAGCGCCTCCGTAAGATTAGGCGAACCTCGCGTTTGTTGTACAGTATGTTCCTTCGCCGCCAACCAGCAAAGCTCTCAAAGCCAATTTTCCCAGAATCCGTGGTTTACGTCTCGTATGGGATTTGTGCCGTCTGGTGCTTCTGGTGTGGCTTTTTCGTGGTGAAATTTGGTCTCGTGATGGATAAGTTCGAGTCACAGTTATGGATTGGATCGGTCCTAATGGGTCTAGCTATGACTCACGTTGTTTCGGATCCGATGAAGATCTTCTTCCGCATGGGCATCATGCCTCTCATCGCGACGAGTGTTCTCGCCGACACTGGACTGTTCGGATCAATGGATGCTGGAGCGCTTGCCATTGGTGCAATTGCGGCCGTGGGTGCCGCAGGGGTGGCGCAGGTGGTCTCCAAGCGCAAAGATGAGTCGAAAATGCTCAAACGCGGCAAGACCAACCGTCTCGTTCCAGTGGACGAGAATGTCCACTCACAGGCTTTGGCGATCGTTGGTCGACTACCGGGCGATGAGGGCATTGATGAACTCGGAGACGTTTCTGGCGGAGGGCGTCCGGGAAGCTTCACCGATCTCTCTGCCATTCCAGACGAGTACACGTCGAAACGTGAGAATATCGAAAAGGATCTCGCTCATGACCAGTCCGCCACAGACGTGATCACTCAAGAATTGCCTCGACTTGTGGTGACGAAGGGGCCCCCACGACCGCATGTACTGGAGACAAGTTCTGCTGTGAAGACAATGCCCCATCCACTGGCGCAACAGAGCACCGAAACGCTGAAAACACAGGTATCCGCGTCGTTATTTGGCCCGGACGTGAGCTCTAGGAAGCCTCCAAATGGCCCGATCCTGCCAACCCGAGGGCCGAGTTCGGCCAACTTGACGACGCCGTCATCACCAGTATCTCGGAACATCGTCGCAAGTGTCAAAGCCGGCCCAGCAGCCCCTGAGCTCGGTGAGGCCACAATGGAGCAGTGCGAGTGCGGCGAACGCATTTTGTCGACTCAGATGGTGCAGCACAAGTCGAGTAGCTGCTCGTATCGACTCGTACAGTGTCGCGCGGGCTGCGGGATGTTCATCCAAGCCCGAAGTCGGAATGGCCACGAATTGAGCCAATGCCGACTGGTGATGTGCTCCTGTGGCAAGATGGTCTTGACGCAGTCCCTCGAGCTGCACCAACAGCGTGAGTGTCGAAACAAGCCGGTCCTGTGTCGTCTCGGGTGTGGGGCAGCGATGTCTTCTCAGCACCGGGAGCGCCACGAACGCCACGAGTGCCCCAACCGTGTGGCGACTTGTCCGCACTGTGGCACGGTCACGCATGCCTCCGATCTGGAGCGCCATATGACTGCCGAGTGTGGGATCCACCGCGCCAATGCGGCCGTCAAGCAGGCCATGAGGACGGTGTTTGCGCCTCCTCCGACGCTCAACCCCACGGCGATTCGTGGTCCGCCGGCAGGGATGCCACCGGGGACGATCTCCTCCTCCCCGGTGGCAGCGGCCGACACCATGTCCGTGGCGCCGCCGGAGCATCCACTTGATGGCGGGGAGCAGCAGTCACCGGAGAAACAGCGATTGGAGGCTCTCCGGGAGCGCGTGCTTGCAAGACGCCCCGTGAATCTCGCGGTGGCGATCCCCAGCCATCCAACCAGTGCATCCAGCTCCCCTCAGCCCTCGCCGACCAAGCCGGGGGCGGTGACGCCGATCGGGATCCGTCCACCCGGCAGTGTGATTTCGTCGCCGACGGCCGCGGAGATCGCCACTGGGCAGTCCTCTCGGCCACCCCGGAGGGCGATGCGCCCCCCGGTAGGACCGCCGCCGCCCGGGCTGATTGCACCTGGTAGAGCGGCCGTGGACACGAGTGGGGTGTCCCCAACACGTCGAAAGATGATGCTCGGTCCGAGCGCGGGTGTGGTCGGAACTGTGGACGTGCAGTCCCCTCGCGCGGACGAAATTGTGGCGGCACTGGCCTCCACTGTGTCGGACCCCAGTGCGCGAGACCGAGACGGCTCAAGTCAAGCGACGTCCGGGACTGGATCGACCCAAGCGAGAGCCCCGACGACGATGGAGACCGAAGGTGAGATGCAGGACATCAGTGACCTCGTCTTTGACGGCTCCGAGGCGTCCAAGAAGGGCCCACAGCAGCAGCAGTAGGAAGGAGGAAGGAGCGAAAACGCGGCCCGTCATAGTAGTAGTAGGCAGCGACAAGAGGAACCAAAAGCGAAGACGGGGCCCATTCATAATTCATGTATCCTACGTGACATCTATGCAACCGGAGCCTGGACTTGAACACAGGTGTTCGTGAAACGCCGTCGCAGGTGCCGTGGTGTGTGGACGATTCAAGATGCAAGTCGCAGAATGCATCAGCAGACACGATGGCGGCAACGTCCATTGCATTGTTGCATACGGTCTGAAGGGGATCTGCCCACACCACCATCAATCGTGGTCTGTGTGCGTCACGGACTCCCATCGGTGGTTCCAAGGGCCGTCACCCGCCCGCGCACGCCCGCGCAACACACCAAAACACGCACAAACTGCTCGCACCGCTCGCGACCTTGTTGCTCGGTCATTTAGCGCCACGACGACTTGGTCTGCGTGCCGTTGGCGTAAAAGTAGATGATCTCACCGTCGCGGAGCTCGTCCTCGGGGGCCTCCGCGGCCGCTGTGAGCGCGCGCGCGCGGGCCTGGTGGTCCCAGACCGTCGTCGCGTGGGAGACCGAGCCATTGGGGAAGAAGTAGAGCATCTCACCGTCGCGGAGCTCGTCCTCGGGGGCCCGCGGGCGATCGACGGTGCCGCCCGCGGACTCGAGCGCGCGCTTGGGCGGCGTGTCCTTGGCGACGATCTCCTCCTTGGTCACGCCGTTCTTGTTGAGCCACCACTGGATGTCGTGGTCCCGGTTCGCGTTGGCCGTCGAGCCGCTAAAGATCGGCCGCAGGTACAGCGTCTCGAGGCGGACCGTCCGCTCGTCGACGTTGACGATCCGGATGCACGTCCCCTGCTGCCACAGCGAGAGCGACATCTTGCCCCAGCGGTAGTTGCCCCCCGGGGGGATCACGTGGTAGCCGTCCTTCTGGAGGTTGTCGGTCACGCCCTTGGCCACGGCGATGCCAAAGCCCGAGACGGTCCCGAGGGCCGTCGCGTACGTGCTCACGGCCGCGGCCCCGCCCGTGACGACCGCGAGGGCCGAGGTCGAGACGCCAAAGACCGACACGACGCCATTCGCCGTCAGTGCCGCCGCCAGGGGCGCCGCGGCCCCGGCCGTCGCGATGACCGTCGCGACGGAACCGATGACCCCGATGACGATCCCCGCGATCTTGAGCGCGGCCTCATAGTGGCTGAGCTTGCACTGCCAGGCATCGGGGGTGTTGTTGACGATCGAGAGGTACGAGCCCATGGTCTTGTGGGTCGGGAAACGAGGAGGAGGAGGCGTGAGTCGCTGGGGGTGGTCGTGTCTTGTCGTGGGCAAGATGGGGAATGCGACTGAGCGTCAAGCTGCCAGTGTCGGCTGTTGGTTGAAGTCAGCAGCAGGGCCCTCAATGCGTGATTGCATCTCGTTGTGCGATGACTGCGGGGGGTATGACAAGGGCCGTCGGCTGGTGCTCGCATGGTGACTTCCAGGTGTTGCGCAGAGCGGTACCAGCCATCACCAGACAATTGCGTTGAACTGTTTTTCACTGTTGGACAGTTCAGAAACGAGTGCAAGGTGCATTGCATTCCACAGCACGGCCCGGGCAGCAGGCACTTGAAGCTGCCACGAGTGGATCGGCAGGCAGGCAGCTGGCGGCACAAGTCGGCCATCAACTGCGGCACACACGTGACACTGGCACACATGCCACTCACCCACGTCCGCCGTCTGATCCCGAGCGTGACTCACGCCTAATGGATCAAAATCGTTGCGCAACAGGCACAAGGCACACAAAGCACAGCAACGTTCGACCGCCGGGGTGCAGTGCGTGCCCACCTTGGCAACCCCAACACCAACAGTCGCTCCATGATGGCGTTACAACGCTGGACGCGGTGGGGTCTTGCTGCACCTTGAAGATCGTCACGTGCAAAGACGCCCATCGCCTGTCGGTGCTGTCGGTCCAGAGGATCTGATGCTGGGTCGAGCCGGTGTGTGCCCTGTAGGCAGCACGGGATTAGTCGGCCAGGTGGCAACGCCCCAGTGGGCTGCCTCCCCATTGCACAAGTGGGAGCCACGTTCGAGATGTGTTGGAGGCCAAGGGCGGCGGACTCGGATCTGGATCCGACCGAGTCTTGGAAGTCTCAACGGGAGCACACTGGGCGTGCAGATACAGCGCACCACATTCAAGGTGTGCCACGTGCCCATCCCTTCGCAATGAGTGAAATCGCATGTGACCGAGAATCCAGTGCGCTTCCTTCGCCCGCCGTTAACTTGTGATGGATAAATAAAAACCATCGCCGTCGGAGCTGGCAGGCACAACAGGAGGAGCAGGCGCGAGTCCCCGTGGCCATTGACATTGCAGGACAGTCAACTGCATGAAGTGCGGACGAAGGCAAAAACTACAGTGCATGGGGCTGTGGCTTTGACTGTACGGAGCAGACACAACTGGTTTGGTGAGGACGACGATGTGACCTTGGTTTGGTGAATTTGTGAAGGATGACGATGTGACCTGGGTGATTCAACGAGCTGTGGGGAAGTCCCCAGTCACAAGTCCCAACCCACCCCCAGCTCTCGATCCGCGATCCGTTGCAGCGAGTCCACGGGCGCTGGGAGCTGTTTTTCACGGCACGGGGAATGCGGAGATGTTGGATGGTGGACTCAACAAACCCGAGGGCGACAGCCTCGCGAGCAGTCCACAGGCCCATAGAGTCACCACAGATGCGCGCGGCCATGCGGGTCGCTCGATCCTAAATGTATCCAGGGCCCGTTTCTCGAGAGAGAAAGAGACCGGGGATTGACTTGGGCTGTGAAGTGCGAGGCCAGACACCGCAATGCACGAAAGCACGGTAGCAACAGCAGCCAACGGCGTGGGTGAGTCCTTGGTCAAGGAGCAGTGCATTGCAGCAAGCGGATCCCTCAACGCACCTCGCACGGGGCTCATATTCGCTGTCGGGACCGAGTTCATTCCCCAATTCGCCGACCTCCACACACAACTCGCCAACCTCCCTCGTCAAAACTTCAAACGATGGGCTCGTACCTCTCGATCGTCAACAACACCAAAGACGTCTGGCAGTGCAAGCTCGGCCACGACGAGGCCGCGCTCAAGATCGCGGGGATGGTCATCGGGGTCATCGGCAGCATCGCAGCGGTCATCGCCACGGCCGGGGCGGCCGCGCCGCTGGCCACCTTCATCAGCAGTGCGGGGGTAGTTTCGGTCATGGGCGTCTCGACATCAACGCTCGTCGCGGTCACGGGTGGCGCCGCGGCTGTCAGCACGTACGCGACGGTGCTCGGGACCGTCTCGGGCTTTGGGCTCTCCGTGGCCAAGGGCATTACCGATAACCTCAAGAAGGACGGGCACCACGTGATCCAGCCCGGGGAGTCGTACAAGTGGGGCAAGATGACGCTCTCGCTATGGCAGCAGGGCACGTGCACGCGCGTGGTGATCGTCGACGCGCGGACCGTCCGCACGGAGACGTTGTACATGCGTCCGATCTTCAGCGGGGCCACCGCCAACTCGAACAATGAGCACCAGATCCAGAAGTGGCTCGACAAGAAAGGGGTCAAGACCGAGGAGATCGTGGCCAAGGACGGCAAGGAAGAGCGCGACGCGCTGGAAAACGACGAGTTCCGCGATGGCGAGCTGTTCTTCTTCTACCCCAATGGCACGGTCTCCCACATCGGTGGCGTCTGGGACCACCAGCATCGCGCGCGCGTCCTGGGGGCCCACGAGACCCAGGACGACGAGCTCCGTGTCGGCGAGATCCTCTACTCGTACGGCAACGGCACGCAGACCAAGGCGACGTGGCAGAGCGAGCGTCTCTGATGTCGAATGGATCCATCGACAGTGATCAGTGGCCTATGCACGATTCGTTGACACTTTGAATTGAGTACATATAGAGTAATGCGATCGTGTTTGTTTGCCATCCGCATCTGCGTTGTGCGTCTGCGGTCAAGGAAGGTGCAAATGGAGTGCAGTGTTTTGCACTTGATCTCCGCACACGGGGCGCGCTTCGGGGTTGTTTTGTCGACTACCGAAACTGGTTCCTCGTTCAATCTCATACCCCTACTATTCGATGAACTGAGAGATCTAGTAGAGTAGTCCTTCATCGCGCAATACAAAGCCCCTCCGATTCAGCCTGTTCATTTCCGAAACCCTCCACAAATCGGAAATCCAACGGTGTCCGATTGAACATGAATCACGGCAATGACAACTGACACACTGGTCATCGCAACCCGGCCAATTTGTTTGTAAATGTAGTTGGGGAAAATTTAATAGGGGAAATCCCGAATCGGAGCCGTTCAATATAAATAATGGGGAATTTGCATTATGCGGCCGTTTTTTTAAATTTATTGCAAATTGCGGCCACCGCTCACTCGTTCTGCAACCAGTATGAACCGCTCGTACCCTGTATACCTTTCACACCCTTCATTCACCATTTATACCCTATACACCA
>JAADYI010000177.1:0-26405 GCA_023338185.1 Lagenidium sp. CBS 127285
CCCCCCCCCCGTTTCCATTCGCACTTCGGAGATTTCTCGCTCCATGCTTGATGTGCTTCTTGTGAGATGTTAGCATGAGTCAATACCCCAAGACAGCAACCAGCACCACCGAGCTCGCACTTACTGACAACACCTCGCACGGAACCACTGCAGCATACCTATATCGCACCACTCCATTCATTGGCCGGAGGAGATCCGGCCCAACACATGAATAAATGGACTTGTGTGAAGTATTAAGACTGAGGCAATCGACCATGGTCCATATCGTCCACGTCCGAAAAACAGATCAACAGAAACAACAAGGGGCGAGAAGATGCTAGGGGCGGAACCCATCGATTGGACTGCCGTCGGTGCATGTCCGGCGAAAATCCTGCGGGAACTCGATGCGTCGCCTCTGTGTGGACGTCTTTTTTGTGTTGCACATTCGTTGGTGCATGTATCACCTGGTGCGACGTTGAGATGGCACGACAGGCTTTGTACTCGGAAACCATGGACCCCACTCGCGAAGTCGCTTGCCCCGACCACCGACCAGCGACGTCCGGTTGTGTCGGCTTTCGTGCTAACGTTACAGGCACCCCTGTGTATTATCGCATTGGGGAATGGCGACGTGATCAGACAGCACTAGGAGCGCAGATGGGCGAGCGCGAGCCTCCTGTCAATGCCCACAGCTCAACACACGACGTGAATGCTCCGATCGCGGGCAGCAATGAAATTGGGACAAGAGATCAAGCACACGCTCTTCTCACCATGTCGTTTGAGATGGTGCTGTCCGTTATCGGCACCCGCCTCCGCGAATAGGAAAGAAGAGGCCGCCTTCTCGGCACACGGAAGCTGAACGTGACACTACCGACTTGGCATTTGCGCGCAAGTCCCCCCGGTGCCGCCCACACGAAGACCGCACACCGCACACGGCACCCCCCCGCGATGATGAAGGCAGTGCCCCCGACTCGAGACACGCCGTCCAACCAAGATGACGAGTTTGTCGCCCACGAGGCGCCAGGTGGTGGTGGCTACGCTCAACTCCCAAAGCAAGTGTGGGAGTGGGTCTGTTGGACCGGGAGCAAGGCCTTTGACGGGCTCGACTTTGCCGGAGAGGTCTTGGCCAACTTTCTCGGCCTCACGCAGTCCCAATACCAGTGGATCATCGACATGCAGGAGCGGGAGAAGGAGGAGAAGCGGCAACGGCGACTTGAGGCCCGGCAGCGGCGGCAACTGCGGCTCGAGCGACTTCTCGAGGAGGAGAAGCGAAAGCTCGAGGAGCTGGAAAGCGGCGGCCCCGAGCAGAACCTAAACGATCCACCGTCGTTGTCATGAGTCTATTGCCATTTCGTGTCTAATGCGAGGCGAATTTCTAAATTGATGATGCCTTTCCCCCCTCACGCAAAGTCAAACGCCGCGAGCGCCTCCATGCTCACGTCGACCTCCTCGCGCTTGGCGAGATTCTTGATCTTGAACTGCTTTCGCTGCAATTCATCGCCGCCAATGATGACCGCGTAGCCGCTCCCATAGCGATCCGCCGCCTGCACAGTGGTGGGATGAGGTCAGCAACGATATGCTCGCGTTGTAGGCACCGCATCAGAGACCGACCTTCATCTGCTTCTTCATGTTGCCCTTTCCGTGACAGACATGCACATTGTGACCGCATTTCCGCAGCACCTGCGCAGCACGCAAGGCTTCGTTCATGACCGCATTGCCCTTGACGCCGGCAAGTACAGGGATGACCTGAAGTCAGCAATCATGTGATCAGTAAACGCTCAAAGACTGCTGACCGTGTGCTGGCAAGCACGTACGGCAATGGTCCGGCGCGCTTGGTAAACGTCCCCGCGCAAGAGCCCCAGCCGATCAACCCCCGCGGCCCAACCGATACAGGAGACCTGGGGCCCGCCAAGAAGGGCAGTCAAGTCATCATAGCAACCACCCGCCAGTACGGCAATGCCAGAACTGCGTTGACTGTCGTTCGTCTCCGCAGGTAGCTGCTCCACAAACTCGAAGACCGTGTGGCTGTAGTAGTCCTGTCATCACGCAACCATGAGCACATTGGGGGTGTCCGGCGGTGGCGTTTGGGAGACGCACCAGTCCGCGCACGAGCCGCATGTTCTCTTCGAACTTGACGCCAAGAACGGCAAGCCCCGAAAGCACCGCATCAAAACGCTACACAAGAACACGCCATTCAAAGATTCGAGATGGGATCCAAGGCGGGTGCATTCGCACGACCAACCTCCAGCGATTCAGTCGAAAGGAACTGTTTGAGGCGCGGGGCTTCCGCGACGATGCTCTGGTCGGCTTCGCTTTTCGAGTCAAGAATGCGAAGGACGCTCCCGCGGTCCAACCTAATTGTTGCCAGGATCCTCTGAGCATCAGTGTCTGCCTCACAATCAAGCACATCACGGCGAACACCACCAACTGACCTGCTCACACTATCCGCGGACAAATCGCCTCGGTATTGGGCAAAGTACTCCTCGAGGGCAACGCGATAGCGGTTGCGACTGCAAATCCGTGACGAGATAAGTTCATACGTGATACAAATCGAATTCCGAGGCCGAGATCAACGGACCTCTCGTTGTCACCGAGCGAGTTGATCTGCAACGGCGTGCTGTCGAGGATCCCAAGATCCTCCAGAGCGTGAGCGGCCATGCCAATCACCTGCCACGTACGCAGCGATATCACAGCTCAGATTTCGAAAAGTCTCTTTGCACAAATCGCGAGAGGTGAGTTTCTTACCTCGGCATCCACGGATGGCCCCGTCGAGCCGACAAACTCGACGCCGAATTGCTGGAACTCCCGGTACCGACCACGCTGCGGACGCTCGTAGCTGTCAACGAGCCACGGCGGTTCAACTATCCGCACCCTCCACTCTCAAGCACACTGTCGATTGTGATCCTCACCGGAACATGCTCCCATGGTACGAGACCTTTTGGGGCAAGGTGCTCAGGAGGTTGTTGCTGAGCATCGCCCGGATGACACCGGCCGTGCCCTCGGGCCGGAGAGTCACGCTCTTGCCCGAGTTGTCCGGGAACGTGTACATTTCCTGCGCGACCAGTCGTCAGACCGACAACCGCGATGGCAATGAAGGCACGCATCCTGACCTTCATGACAATGTCCGAGCCGTCCCCAAGGGACCGCGAGAAGAGATCCGTGTACTCGAGCATCGGCGTCTGAACCTGCATCACACGCACCACGATGACACTTAAAGCCCCCCCTCTAAACAGCCTGGGAATCGCCAGAGAGCGGAAGGACACGAACCTGCCGGAAGCCATAGCGGTCGACGACAGCCTGGAGCTGCTGGACGACCCCGCGGTGGCTCTCGGCCACCTCCGGGAGGAGATCCCGGGTGCCCCGGACGCGACCGGGCCCCGGGACCTTCTTCGCGGTCGTCTTGATGCTGCGGGCCCCGCTGAGGAGCGCCCGCGGCGCGGCGCCAGCTCTCCGCCACAGCCTCATTCTCGTCGTCATCAGCATTGACATGCGAACTTATAGGCGGCCACTCAATACGAACTTGGAAGACGAACCTAGATATTTCTTAGGATCGATTAGGAATCGTATTGGCCAATATTCTCTGAACGCAAGTCCCGCACTTTCCAGTTCCTGAGATCCTGGAAAACCCGACCCGATCCAACCCAAACCCACAACGCTCGTCCAACAACAACAACCAAAAACCACCCAAACGAAAAGGCAACTAGCGCGAAGAACCGAATGGCACCAAAGCGCAGCGGCGGCGGCGGTGGCAAGCGCGCGGCGGCCCTGCGCCGCTCACCGCATCTCCTCCTCGTGGAGGAGCGGGACCTTTCGGCGGGCGGGGCGGACGGCGCCGACGAAGAGCGGACCGTCCGCGCGGCGCAGCGGCAGACGGTCATGCACACGCGCCGCTGCAACGGCCGCGAGATCTGCAACTGCGTGCTCCGGTCCGAGAGCGTTCAGTTCCGCGAGGCCCTCAAGCCCCAACGCAGCGTCCGACTGCGGGTCAAGGGCACGGCGGTCGTGCGGAGCCTCGCGCACTTTGATCGCGAGGCCCTGGGGCTCATCCTGCGCTTCCTCACGCCCGCGGAACTCGCGATCCTGAGCATGGTACCGGGCCCATGCCCCTCGTGCGATGCCCGCCCATGATGATGGACTGACCACGCGAGTTCTTGGGTCCATTGGCCCTGTCCATGGATGCGTAGGTGAGTAAGGCGCTCCGCAAAGAGGTCGATGCCATCGCCGAGCGAGACATCACGGCGTTTGTCGCCGAACGGGCGGCCCACGAGACCATCAAGATCCTCAAGCGCGAGAAGCACGACACGCAGACGTGGTCCCGGTACATGCACCTGCAAAAGACCTGCGTACGTGACACTTTTGTTTCCATTGACGACTCGTGGCAGAGGCAACGGGGGGCCGCTCACGTCTGGCTCGAGCCCGCCGCAGGTGCACAAGCTCTTTGTTCACTACACGGGCTACCGGACTGGGGCGATGCGGACGGCGACGCCGTATTGGGCCTTTGGCGAGGTCGACGTTGACCCCAACGACCCCTCGCACGCCATCCTCCCCAACTCGTGGACGTTCCGCGAGCACAAGCCCTGGCTCCAGCAAAAGTCCAACGGCAAGGACGGCAAGTGGAAGCTCCGTGAACCGTCCGTCTCTGGTGTTGATGATGTGGCGCGCAGCGGCATCCGCACTCACCTGGTCGTACTGCCGCCCACAGATACAAACACGGACGGGCCCCAAAGTCCTTTGTCGAGGCGGTGAACGATTGGAGCGCGAAGATCCGGCCGGGCGAGTGCCTCGCTGTCGCGGTATGCGAGACATAACGCGACGTTGAAGCAGGACCACGCTGACATGCTGACGACTGGGACGACGACGTTGCAGTTTCGAGCCGAAGGCTTGGATGAGACCTGGTGGGAAGCGCAAGTGTGGTATGTGTGGCGAGCCGACGGACGGCTAGGTACGTCGTTGGTCCTGTTTGCTTTCTCGGTGGTGCGACTGGGAGTGACCGATGAAATGACCTGATGCAGACCCAGCGGAGGTATTCGACGCCCAGGCAAACCGAATTATAGAAGTACCACCGCAGAACCTCATGAAGCACTTCCAGGTGCGTCGAGACAGGTGTGAGCCTGAGAAGCGAGCGCGAGCGATTGAACCCACGAGCACCTTTGACAGGAAAATCCCTTGCACGTGATTGATGTGTGCTCGACTCCTCGGAGTAGCTGCTCATTGTGCACAAAAGCCGGTCGATCATTCCACGAGTGTCATATCGTTCGAGGACATCCAATGTTGTGAGCCTGGCCCCGATGTTGTCGTCGATATGGATTTCAATATGTGCGTGTATTCACAACCAGGCTTGTAGCATACGCTTTCCTCCTGTATGTAATCAACGCTTGTATTACGGCACCGGACGTCATACGGCTATGGATGGCATGGATTTGCCTCCAGTGAGTTTGCGGAACAGACTCTTTTTCTCATTTTGCGTTCCCCGGCGAAATCGAAGCATCATGGGCCGCGCAGCTTCGTTGAGCTCCCACAACGTATGCTTGAGACCAGCATGCTCAATGTTCGCACATCCGATTGCGACCAAGCAATCTCCCGGATTAACTGAGGCGGCTTGGCCGGAGCTTCTTCGGACGATGAGATTAGTCATTCGCTTAGAGGCATCTAGCTTTGGCTCCTGCACAGAATGAAATTAGTAAAACAAAAGTAGGCTTCTTCCGCGTAACACGTACGAGATGTAATCCAATGCGGCCTTCGTTCTTGATGACGATTTCGTATTCATTTGCCTTCGCAGTGTTCAAGGTTGAGACGCTCACGATGGCCATCCCCACGACTCGATACACTCCAGTGATACTGTGGACGGTTGGATGTTCCTCAACCGTAGCCACCGTGATGGTGTCCTCCGGAACAGATTCTGGCTCGTCGCCGCATTCACTTTCTTCCGAAGCTTCGTGCTCACTCTCGACTCCTTTCCTGCAACGGCTGCGATATAGGCGGTCAGCAACACAGAAAGATCAGGCGAAAATGCCGTGGCCAATGCTAAAATCGTACGTTGTGGACATTCGTCGCACGGAAGCGTTGCTGCTGGTCCTCGAATCGGATGCCTCCCTGTTACACGGTAAGCCCGTGTGTGTGCGAAATGGTCCATCGCTTTATCAAGTCACTTTCGTCGTACCGAGATGAATTGGAAAGATGCTTCGTACTCCTGACAAAACGAAAAAGAATGTGAGGCCATGCAGCTTGGTCGCGCTATCACCAGGTATCGCTTACCTTCCAGAGCGCGTGGATGCGAGCTCCTTGAGAACGAGACTATTGACGCTCCCCATGGATACGGTCGTTCCTGTATCGAGGTTCTTGATGGGCAACTGGGTCTCGGCGACTTCTGGTGGCAACTGCACCGGCGTTGGCTCGTACTTTTCGTAGAATATCCGATACAGCGACGGCCTGTCCAAGGTCTCCACATCGAGGGTGATCGATCCGATATCCCCTGCACCATCACAATGAACGAGTGAGTTGACTGAGCTGAGGGAACGAGGCCACGCCTTTCTTGGGAGACCTGGTGGGATAGGAAATGTCTTGGAGGCTTGCAGCCATAGTGCAATGTCCGAGTTCATATCGACGACTCGGATGCGGTCCAGGGGACTGTGGCCCGCGGGTGCTTGGAAGGAAATGCGGAGTGGCTTGCCGAGATCACAGTGCTATTAACCATGAAAGAGCTGACATCAGCCTGTTGCAGAAAGGAAAAACATGGAGCGTGACCACTTGCCGATCGGCATTTCACCGAGTACCCGCTTTTCTCAGCCTGCCGGCGAAAGTACTCCCAACAGGCCTTGACGTTCTTCTCATGGTGGAGTTGTTCAGTGTGCTGCAAGAGGCTCTTGGCTTTGTGCACCTTGGGGATCACGAAATCCTCAGGTCCGTAGCCGTACGGGTTGTATTCGATGCGCGTGCCCCTGCACTCCCAACCACCTCAGTCACCGGACTACAGCATCGCGCGTTCGTCATGGTCCACGAGCACACCTGCGAACGAGCTCGCTGGCAACGTCCATCGCCCCGGCCGCACTGCGACACCCACCGTCGTCAGCAACATCGTGTGAAGGTCATACATTTACGTCACCACCACGGTACCCACCACGCGTAGTGGAGACAGCTCCAGCCGAGCTGGTCCGAGTGGTTGATGTCGCACCCGGCGTCCGCGAGAATCACGATGATCCCCAGGCGCGCGTCCGTGTCGCACTTGGTCGCAAACCTGCCGACATGGCATTGAGGACGTCGTCAGTAGTTGTTGCGCGCTCGCGGGCCACCCGATCGCTGCCCAGTCCATTACATGATGAGATTCCGCTGCCGGCTGTCGAGGTACTGGACGAGGACCCCGCGCTCGATGGCCACGCGGACCCCCTCGACCGAGCCCCGGCGGATGGCGTGGAGGAGCGTCTTGAGCAGAGCCGCCTGCACGAGGCGGTTGACCTGCGGTTCGAGCGGAGGTAGTGCTGCACGCTCCAGGCCCGCGGGGTCCCGGCAGCGGCCGCCGGGGGGAACGCCCGGACGATGCCCCGACTCGACTGCGCGCGGGCCGGAAGCTCGTCGGTCGTCCCGAGCCCCAGTCCCTGGGGGCTCCCTGCAACCGCCGCCTCCGAGGACCGGGAGCTCGTCGTCGAGCGGGAATGCGGCGGAGGGGAGGGGGGCGGAGCCAGCGGGGGCAGCCCCCTCCCACTGGGGGTTGGGTGCCCGTCCGCCAGCTCCCCTTCCACCTTCCCCTCCTCCTCCTCTTTCTCCTCCTTCCCCTCCTCCTCCTCCACTGCTCCCCCTGCAGTGACCTCCTCCGGGGCGTAGAGGACGGGCGTCACCACCTCCTCCTCCTTCCCCTCCTGCTTCTCCTCCTGTTCCTCTTCCTTCCCCTCATGAGTCGCAGGGGGCGGGGCAACTGCCGGACCGTCCATGGTCGACGGGGGGCTCCTCGCGGCCGTTGCTACCTCGGCCGCCCCCGACGTTGACACCTCCGTTTCGGAGGTCTCTGCCTCCGCCGTCGCGTGACTCATTGCGCTGTGCCGATGCTGAGGGCCAACAAGCAAGCAATGTGACAACACGGGATACTTTCTGAACGGCCCGTGTAGCGGATACGAACGCAGCTGTGCCAGGTTAAAAACGGATGTAGCCATCTCGGGAGAAATGCAATGCCATCCATGGCACACACACAAGCCGGCACAGCCGCCACGTCGACCGACTTGCCAGCGCATCGAGCGGCGTTCACTCCACTATTTTTCTGCACATCGCTGTGCTGGATGGTGTCTCTGATGGAGGAGGAAGCGCGCGGCGACGACGAGGCGTCGCAGGTTCGCTGGCGGGCTCGTAGTATGCCGTGGCCGAACCGAAAACTCGAATATACGGTGTACAGTAGCCGTTCTAGACGAACTCGAGCACTCCCAATTGCTCAAGTCTGCTAACTGAAAAGGCGCCTCCGAAAGCAGACCCGCCACAGCGCCAGCTTAGTGGCTGGCGACCGCCTCACGGTCACGTGGCATCGTCGATCCATTGTCGTCATTTCATTGTCGATGCCAGGTTGATTCAGACAACCCCACAGGGATGGAATATCAACGAACGGAACTTCTCGCTGATCTCCTGGGGACCCAACTGCATGGTCGCTCGTGATCTCTTTGGCAGCCAAATTTCGGACCCTCTTGCTCATCGCTCATCCAACAAACGATGACGATAGGTTGAGCAAGGTGATTTCAACATGCATGTCTCCTGGATCCTCTATATCAGCTGCGCGATGCGCTGTGTCCACACAAACGACGTTCCCATCTCGGACCACCATGCACAAGAACGGCTCACTCTCTAGTTCGGAACTCTCGATCCGTGTGGGGGATTACCTGATACGCCAACCACTGCCGGTCACGCGCGGGTATCCTCACCAAAAATATGCGAGATCAGAGTCAGACATGGGATTGGGCGCGATGCGTATTTCGCAGTTGTTGCTGTCGGCTCATGGGTTCGACGGGCGCTCCGAAAAAGGAGAGCAGATCTTAGGGGCCAAGACCCAGTGGCGGGGTATTCGTGGTCGTCGGCGCCGCGCTTGCGGGCCCTCACCACAGCGCGAGCCATGATGGCTGGCGGTCACCTCCATTGCCGATCCGCCGTCATAGCTGTTTTGTCGACCACTCGCTGGCAGACAGCCCCGTAGAGATAGTAGAGATGGATCTCGATGAAGACGAAGATGGGAGCTTCTCGCAGATCTCATGTGGGCCCAATTGCATGGCGCCTAAGGTCCTCGTGGGGGTGATCAAGACCGAGGTGCTCGACCGCAAGAATCACTACCT
This sequence comes from Lagenidium sp. CBS 127285, assembly GCA_023338185.1. Taxonomy (NCBI): domain Eukaryota; phylum Oomycota; class Peronosporomycetes; order Pythiales; family Pythiaceae; genus Lagenidium; species Lagenidium sp. CBS 127285. The sequence continues at coordinate 9,279 of JAADYI010000177.1, forward strand.
CATGCAGCTCTCCATCGTGAACACAGACATGGAGTGGGGCGTCAGTCGGCGGTACTCGGAGTTTCTCGACCTCCGGGACGACCTGAAGCTGTTCTTCACGTACTCGGGGGTCAACCAGTGCTTTGGCTGTCGGTGGTTCTCCCAGTCGCTACAGGCATTCGACTTTCCGCGCAAGCACGTCTTCACCTCGAAGAGCTCCGACGTCGTCCGGTACCGAAAGTGGTCTCTCGACCGCTTCGTGCGGATGGTCGTGGCGCATACGTTCTCGGCGATCCCCAAATGCGTGAAATGCAGCGTGACACCGTTCGATCGCATCACCGAGTTCTTCACGCGGAATGCCCTCGTCCCGCCGGGCCATCCATCGGCGTCCAGAATCCGCAAGGCTCTCACGCCCGAGCGCTTTGCGTCGATCCTGGACCCCAGCAAGAGCAAGCTCGAGTTCCGCCGGGGCTATGGGATTCTCCGGGTTCTGCAGGTGGAAAAGTCAATTTGCAACACGTGGAGGGAACATGAGGAGGCCGCACGGCAACGCCGCCTCGGCCGTCGCATGACCTCCACGTCCCAACCGTCGCTGTCACTACCACCGTCGTCACCGGCTATTGAGATGGCGGATGGTGATCATGACGAAGAGGAGGAGAAGGCACCAACGGCCCCGCGGGCCGTCTACGAAGATGGGGACGTTGATTTCACGGGGATCCCCGGGGTCGAGATCGACGCCACCAGCTGCGCCCGGCGCCTGCAGCCGCTCCGTAAGCCCACGTCGCAGTTGACGGTGCGTCCCGATGGGAGCCTCTGGGAGGCGTGGGAGCTCGCGTCCCCGACGCGCACGGCCGCCAAAGAGGCCTAAGGAGCGTTTTTTCCGTTGTATCCATCCAAACAATGTGTATCCACTTGAACATGGCTACATTTGGTTCCATCAATACCGGTTTGTCTACCGGTTTATCATGACGATTGGTGTTGGTTGTCAACATCCACTGCCGACATGATCATGGTGCCAGACGAGGACGTGGTCGCGGCGCCGAGGCCGTGCGCCAAGGCCGAGTACATTGGCGCCGTGACGCTCTTGCACTTTTCCCGGGACGGTTCGCTGCTCTACGTCGGTGTCGGCGCGACCGTGCACGTCTACGAGACCGCGACGGGGGCCCTCGTGGCCACCCACTGGATCTTTGCCCGGGGCATCCTGCATGGCCTCGACTATGGTGCGTGCCGTCTCATGCTGGGGCGATTGCCAGCGACGTAGTGAGGGAGAGAGAGAGAGCACCATCGCTGACTTGGGAGCTTGCGTGTGGTGGCCACTTTGCAGTGCCAATGGGCCACGGGCGCAACGCCGCCGTGTTCTTTGGCCAGAAGCGCCTCGCCTGCTACCGTGATCTCCCCGAGACACCCTACGCGCTCGCCCCGACGGAGGCCGACGGCGGCGATTCGGGTGCCGTGCTCAGTGCGCGACGGGTCGGCCGGACCAAGGTCCTCAGCGACTGGATCTTCGACGTCCAGCTCCTCACGGAGGACGCCCCCACGTCGACCTCGACGGCGTTCCCCATCGTCGTTGTCGGGCTCGCGCATAACCTCATCCAGTTCTGGGACCCAACGGCCGACCAGCTCCTCCGCTCGGTGCTCTGCACGGAACGCTGCATTCTCTACTCGCTGGCGTTCTACGGCCGCCGGGCGAGCGACCTCATCGTCGCTGCGGGGACGGTTTTCCAGCAGGTGCTCCTCTGGAGCCCCCCGCCGAGTGCCGCGTCGGCGTCGCCTCCGATTGTGGAGACTGCACCAGTGGAGACGGCCGAGCCCATGCAGCGCCTCCATGGTCACGATGGGGTCATCTTCAAGCTCGAGTGGTCTTCGGACGCGCGAATGCTCGCCTCCGTGTCGGATGATCGGACGCTTCAGCTCTGGTCCAATGACAGTGGCCCAGAGGGCGAGGCGTTCGACCGCTCGGCGTGGTTGAAGAGGCCGTACACGTCGACGTTCCGGGCCTGGGGCCACACGGCCCGGCTCTGGGATGTGCGCTTTTGCGAGCAGGGGATCCTCACGACGAGCGAGGACGGCATGTGCAAGCTCTGGACGTTCACCGGCGATTGCATCGCGACCATGCAGGGCCACATGGGCAAGCACGTCTGGCGCGTGGCGACTCATTCCACGGCGGGGATCGCGGCGACGGGTGGCGGCGACGGCGCCGTCAAGCTCTGGGACCTCGCGCACCAGATCGCGGCGACGATCCCCTCGGCCGGTGCCAGTTCGCTCAAGGTCCCGTTGGTCCTCGACGACGCCAGTCGCGCGTCCTTGGCCGGGAAGAAGGCCGCGGCGGGCTGTGTCCGTGACGTCGTGGTGAAACGTTTGACTGCTGGGTCCCATGGCAACGATGCGCGGGGGTTTGTGGCAATTGAGAACGGCCGCGTCTTCGAACTCTCACTCGACGCGACCAACCCACGGCATGCGTTGCTGTTTTCGATGACCGACAAGATCCCCCCGACGGTCGACGTGAGCGAACGACGTGCGGATGTGAATGTCTCGAGCTTTGCGATGGACCACGACGAGCGGCATCTCTTGATCGGCGACTCTCAGGGCTTTGTGATGATCGTCGCCATCGCGGATCTGTCTGTCCGGGCGATGTGGAAGGCGCATTCGACTCGGATCATGAAGATTTGGTGGAACGAAAGCGCCCACGGGACGCTCTTCACGTGTGCTGCCGACGGGGGAGTCCGTGAGTGGGCGATCGGCGACGGGGAGGACGTTCGTCTCATTGGTTGCTACGTCGGCCCGGCGAAATGTGCGACCTCCAGCGTCACGGTCCTGGATATCGCGGAGACTCGAAACATCATCTGCGGAGATGGACGTGGAAACGTGTACGCCTTTGGTCGACCACGAGCGGTGCAGGAGCCTGTGGGGGCCGGCCCATTGCAGCCGACGGTGCTCATACGTGGTGCGCACGGTCGCGATATGGTCTCGACCTTCCTTGTCGATGGCAGCGGCGTGCTGCTGCGTTCCGGTGGACATGACGGCTACATCTGCTCGTACCTCATCAACGCGGCCGCGGGTGGCGCTATCTCACTTCGATTCATCGGGCGGGAGTCGATCAAGGGGGTCACAACCGTCAAGGAATTGAGTGTGAACCATCGCGAGGAGCTCTTGGTCTTTGGTTTCCACGCAACCTACGCGGTCTTGTTCAATCTCACGGCCCAGTATCGGCTGTTTAACGTCGAGTGCGGTGGCTGGCGCAGACCACATGCACTGGTGGTGACATCGACCGCGGACGAGTGCAATGCGATCCCAGCGCACACGTTCGTGTTCACCCCCCCGGTCGCCAAGAACACGGAGCTTCACCTTCAAGTGCATCAAGCACGCGCGACCAGTGGTCGCCCCTTTGCGAATTGTTCCCTGCACCACAAGTATCACGGTCGCATGACAACGTGCATTGAAGCAGTTGGCGGACGCATGGTGACCGCCGCCGAGGACAACAGCCTGAAGCTGCACAAACGAACTCTCATGCATTCGACGTGCGGGGAGGCGACGTGGCGGTGGGATTGCACGTGGACTGGGATTGCCCACACGACGACGATTCGAGCGTTGACAGCATTCTACGTTCCAGCGCGCCACGAGCACATTGTGATCTCGGCGGGAGGCAAGCAGCGGCTGAACGCTTGGCGCGTTCCAGACGATCTCGATGTGCTCGAGTTCCTCTGCGGCCAGGAGAAACGCGACTCGGACCAGGACCATCGAATTCTCGGCCTCGCGTCATTTTCCATCCCCATGGCATCGGACACGGACTCGACGCGCTATCGTCTCATCAACGCCTGTAACTCGGAGGGTGCGATTCAGTTCTTCTTGCTTGATCTTGGTTCGTCGACGGCGTCCCCATCGAGTTTGATTGAGCTCGGCGAGTGTTCGTCATCGAAGAAACCGATCTTGAGTTGTGGGGGGGTCCAACCAACCACGACATCGGGCTACCTCGCCGTCGGCTCCACCGATGGGATGATGAACGTGTGGAACATCAGCCCGGTCGTGAGTGAGCTCACCAGCGTTCTCGCGACGACTTCACCGTCAGAGGCCGCAAATGCTGCGATTCAGTCGATTATTCAAGCGCTGAAGCCCGCACACAAGTACCTCGCGCATGACATGGGGGCCAATTGTCTTTGCGTTGCCCAGCGTCCGTGCGTCCCGGGAACGTTCTCGATCATTAGCGGAGGGGACGATCAGAGCCTCAACGTTCGCGAGTTGTCCATCCCAGCACTGGAAGTGACCAACGAATATCGGGCAATAAATGCCAGTGGCTCAGCTATCAAGACAGTGAGCATCACCAGCGATGGGGCGGTGGTGTACTGTGCAGGGTACGACCAGCGCATTGGCCAGTGGGCACTCTCCCAGGACGATGCAAAGTTGACGTGGGTGTGCTCCGCGTTTACCGAATGTGCGGATATTGCGGATCTCGCGATCTGGAGCAACGAACGCGAAGATCTCGTGACAGTCATCGGACAGGGACTCCAAAATGTGCGCTTTCAGCGTGGGCGGCACCATTAAAACGCTCGAGAAACACGACACATTCCGTTTCTGGCTGGTATATTTGTTTGTTTTGTTTTCTTTTGCTTGTGTCTTTGTTCACCTTGCCAAACTGGCACGACTTGAACGAGTAGACCCATCAGGACCTTGAGAATGACGAAGGGTGGTGGTCTTGAGCCACCGCTCAGTGAAGTTACTCCAGGCGCGCGGCACTGAAGCACGAGCGGTCATTCATTCTCTCGTTGTTGTCGTTCGTTCTCGGGGATTCTTCTTGGTCATCACGTACACACTATGCTGCCACACACGCTTCGTCGTCGCCACTATGGGAATGGCTTATTCTTCGCCTCCAAACGTATTTTCACCGCTGTATGTGATATAGAGGAAGCCATCATTGTCCTTTTGCTCCTCATAGATGTTGGACATCAGCGCAGCTGGCAAGTCAAACAAATACAGTCGTCAATATGACACCCCTCCATGCCGCTGTGAGCATCAGGTACCAACCACACACCAGTGGGTGGGAGGACGTTGTTGATGAAGATAAAGATGGCCTTCTCCGGACTCAGCTTGATGCGTTTGCGGATGACGTAGACAAACTGCCCAACGGTCAAATCCGCCGGGACGAGGTACTTCTTCTTGTCAATGTCGGGGATGTCACTGCGATCGGCCTTTTCACAGATCACGGGGATGCGGTCGGGATACTTGGACCGGATGCGCTGGGCCTCGGCCTGGCGCTTCTCTGATAACGGCAACGATTCCATTAGGGTCCACACAGACCAAGCAACGCGAAAACACCTCGGTAGCGCACGACAACGCACCAAACGGATGCTCCTTCTTAAACGAGCTCATGACGGGTCGATTCCTACATCGCGACAGCCCCACAGAGTCAGGCACCGTCCAACGACACCTGAGGCACCCCAGCGCGGAGACTTTGGCACACGCGAGAATGTCTCATGGTCCCAAAGCGCGGCAGTGGCGGCGCGCCGAGAGACGCGATGCCCCACGATTTCCACACGTCCCACCGAGAAACCAGAGATATCGCCATTCATGCCATCCCCCGCGGGGACCTCGTGAACGCACCAACGATTTCGCTCTTGACCACCTTCTTGGCGATTGTGCTGCGTGCTGCTTCAACACAGGCGCAAAGTCACTCGCACACAACGAGGTTTTCTTGGCTTGAGTGCATTTTGCTTCTCGCGAACACGGTAATTTTCAAGAACAACTCGAAACTTACCAGTCGGCAAGAATCTTCAGGGGGAGAGGAGTGGACAAGGTCAAGAAGCAAGGGAAGCAATAGTCCAATCCGTAGCGAATTGAGATCTATTTCCTACTTTCAGGGAGTAATTCATGGCTAAATCGGAGGACGAGAAGGGTTGCCGAAAACTGGATAATCCACATGCGAAGGATATTTAGAAACACAGGTAAGTGAGTGCTGATCATGGGACGTCTGACCTACATTCGCAACGTATTGATACATCTGGGTTCAGATCAGCAAATTCAGCTAAGCTAACATGAGCTAACCCAACCTAATTTGAGGCTGTGGAAACTTGTCCACAGTTTTTGGGGTGATATTCAAGGTGTCGTTTAGCACTACGATTCTTCATGCTGCTACGACAATTTTAAGGAATTAAATCCATACGAGAAAAATACCTGAGATACAACCGGCCTGTTCCCTTATAGCCACCTTGACAACGTAGAATCTATGAAAGGCATTATTGAGGATTCGACAGCTTTGGCAAATGTGGCTGCTGTGTCGCTGCGACGATTGTTGTACGCCTTCTTTATTTGGTCAATGACATGTTGATTGCGGTGCGTGTGAATTACCATGCTTCCTCCAGCTGAATGCCTCAGGCATTGTGCTGGGATTGATCACATGCGATGTGGTGGCGTGACTTTGACCACGACGACGAATCTGGTTGGCCAAAACAAGTCGATGATGTGGCGCTCGTTGGGGTTACTCAAAAGGCCAATTTTGACCCTGTTTCCCTTCCCCTAATCGAAAGAAAGAATTCGGGTCGCATACAAACTTTTCTATTATCCTGCGGTTGCGAATTTTACCAACCGCACAAGTTGCACACTGCGTGAGGGTTTTGTTCTCCCCCCCCCGTTTTTGGCTTTGGCCTTTGGAGTGCTCCCCCCTCGCCACGCTGCTCTCTCGTTTGGCTCGATCACTGCCTTTGTTCTCGACTGCGCTGGCGAATCCCCACACACAGAGGGGTTTTTCTTCCAACACAACCGAGCGAGATCAAAGAGAAGCACCGACGACCGGCAGCAGCGCTCAGTTCAGAATGTAAGTCGCCGCGGCCAATGCGCGGAAGGAAGGCGGGGTGAAGGGGGAAGCGAAGATCGCGACGGCACCGCATGCCGGATCCTCGCATCCCATCAAGGCGCCGACCGTCTGGTGGCATGATCCGACTCCCCCACACACTTCCGGCCCTTCCGGCTTCCTCGCCCTGCGTTGAAAGGACGGGACTAACGATGGTCCCTATGTGCAGCGCCTGTAGACGTCCGTTGAAGTCATCATGAACCCGGAATAGTACGTCGCCTTCTCCCTTTGCCATCGCGCGTCGCCGCATGCCGACGGTCCACGTGATTGACGTTCATTTGTGTACGATACGATAACAGCGATTACCTGTTCAAGCTCTTGCTCATCGGTGACTCGGGTGTCGGCAAGTCGTGCCTCTTGCTCCGTTTCGCCGACGATACGTACACGGAGAGCTACATTTCGACGATTGGTGTCGATTTCGTACGTCATGGATACATGGGGAACGGAGCCAATCGATGGAAGACTAATATGCGCTGTCTTGTTGTTGCTTTCAGAAAATCCGCACGATCGAGTTGGACGGCAAGACCATCAAGTTGCAGATTGTGAGTGCTCTTGCTGTTAACAATTGGGACCATGATCATCCCGTGCTGACTGTTCGGTGGACGATGTCTTGTAGTGGGACACTGCCGGCCAGGAGCGCTTCCGCACGATCACCAGCAGTTACTACCGCGGCGCCCACGGTATTATCGTCGTCTACGACGTCACGGATCAGGAGTCGTTCAACAACGTCAAGCAGTGGCTGCACGAGATTGATCGGTACGTCCGCCGCCGTCTTCCTGCGTCGGCATTGTGCTGTGCGGACTAACCGAGGAGTATGTTCAGATACGCCTGTGAGAATGTGAACAAGCTCTTGGTCGGAAACAAGAGCGATCTCGCCGCCAAGCGTGTTGTGAGCACGGATGCCGCGAAGGAGTTTGCTGAGAGCCTTGGTATCGAGTTCCTCGAGACGTCGGCGAAGAACGCGGCCAACGTCGAAAAGGCCTTCATGATGATGGCCGCACAGATTAAGAAGCGAATGGCCAACGCCCCCGCCGCGCCCAAGGCTGGTGGTGTTCGGCTCGCTCCGGGTCAGCAGGTGCAGTCAAGCGGCGGCTCCAAGTGCTGCTAAGCAACACCATGGATCTCACGAGATCTCGCCCAAGGTTCCCACATGCTTCGTGCCGGGTGGGCTCCCACGTTTCTCCCTTACGCCTGGCACAAGGTGGACTATGCCGCGTAGCTGGAAGTTTGGGAGATCGAGGAGGCGTGGTGCGAGTTCCGTGAGCCTTATCGATGCAGCCCGCAGTTCGCAGCCTGGGTATCTTAGACGACACCCAGTGTGGCTGAGGTTGTGCTGAGGGGTTCAGGGAGGTTGTTTGCGCTTGGTAGTCGTGACACTTATTTTTTCCATCATTACATAGTCACCTCCATGATCTCTTGAGTGTTGTTGCATGGTTCTCCTGAGGTTCTTTTGCAGAGTTTTCGTCACCATGCGTGAGATGTGCCGACGTTAAAGCTTTGCTATCTTTCGACGGTGTTGGACCGGCCAACTTGGCGAACGAGTGCATTGTTGGCGCGCTCGAGTCCTTGTACACGAGAAAGTCGTACTCGGGTAGGCGTCGGCCGCAACGAATTGACTCGAGAATCCACTCTGTCAAAAGACATGACGGTAACCATCACCGAATTACTGCAGGAGCCCTCATTCAGTGGCCGGCGTACCAGGTCGAACACACTTGATCTTGCCGCAGCTCTGTTGAGTGCGTCGTGTCAGCAGGAATTGCCATTCCACAGACGCTTAATTCAAAAATCACCTGAATGGCCTTCTCAGCTTTGGAACCGTTGAGGTTGCAGGCGACAATATGCGTCACCCGGGTGGTTTTGTATTCGGAGCTAGAACGAACGCCCCCACCAACCAACGAGTAGTCATCGTAAGCAGCCAGTAGGAGAACCGAGATGGTTTTGATTCAATGCGTACGCCATGTTGCCACCATGCTGCTTGACCAGCTTGGCGAGATAGTAACTGCACACAGAGAAGTTTTGATCAGCATACCCCTCGCGCGCGCGGCCAAGCGGGTCATCGTACGAGGAGATTTTGCCGGTGCGTCCATTGAAGTAAATCTTGCAACCCTGGTACGACCATCATCGGCACAATTGGACCCCAATCATCATCAATGCACTGTGGATGTTGCTGCGGGCACCTTGAAGATCGCCGGTGAAACATTCTCGTCCTTGTCAGACCGCAGCGAACCTCCTGACACCCCCACGATGATCACGACTACCATCGACTCAGCAGCACACGGACACACGCGAGTTTCTCATACCACCGAGACCTCGACCATCAGGCGAGTGCGCTTGAGACCGGTCTTCGTCGGCAATCTCGACAGTCGCGTCGACGCGGGGAACTCGGAGCTGGAAGAACCTGTCGCGGCGCTTCTGGAGGACCGCGAGTTGCTCCTTTGCTGGTCGATCGTCGCGTGGGCGGCGCTCATTGCGCTGCGTCGGGCCGCTCGGGCCATTGATCGCGAACATTGTTCACGTCTGCAAGCAAAAAAGGAAAGTTGCTGTTGTCCCGCCAAATTCAAACTCGCACAGGTCACACACTTTGGTGGGTGGTGGTGCCGACCCACATGCTCATCTAGGAACACTTGTGGGATCGTCATGTGGGTCCCTGAACAACCCCAACGGCAAAGATGGACACGTCAAGCAAACCTCGCAAAGCAGCAACAAGGAGCAGCCCAAGCAAAATGAATTTCCTCCGCTCGCAATCGTCGACGACGGCGTCACCGCCACCGCCGCACGGAGACTACGGCTACGGCCACGCTGCCCCCGGGGGCTACGAGCCCCACGCACCGCCGTCTGGGCCAGTGCAGACGTCGACGCGGCAGCCGGCGGTCGCGAGCATCGACACGGAGCACAATGACATGATCTACGACATCCAACTCGACTACTACGGCAAGCGCCTCGCGACGTGCTCGGGGGACCGCACGTTCCGAGTCTACGATGTCACCAAGGCGACGTCCCCGCCGCAGTCCGCATCCACGGGGAAGAGCCGTGAGGCGGAGACCGAGACCGCGACCCACGAACTCCAGCACGTCGTCCAGCTCCCGGAGGACTCGACGGCGCCCGCGCACCGCATCGCCTGGGCGCACCCCAAGTACGGGAGCCTCCTGGCCATGGCCTGCCAGGACGGCCGCGTGTACATTTACCGTGAGGAGCTCCACCCCAGCGGCTCACGCACGGAGTGGGTCCAGAAGCACATCCACGCGTTCCACGGTCATTCGGTCGTGAGCATCGCCTGGGCCCCGTACGAGTACGGGCTCTGCCTCGCCAGCGCCAGCGCCGATGGCCAGGTGTCGTTCCTCACCCGGATGAAGGAGGGCTGGGTCACGACCTCGTCGTTTGCCAATTCCCACGACGGCGCCGGGGTCATGGCCGTGAGCTGGGCACCGTACAACTCGCTCGGGTCCCAGGGCCCCCAAGGCCCGATCCAGCGGGTCGTCACGGGCTCGACCAACACGGCCGTGACCATTTGGCAGTTCTCCCCGGAGAGCAACCAGTGGGTTGTGGTTGGGGAGCCGCTGTACGGCCACAACGACTGGGTCCGCGACGTCGCGTGGGCGCCCAACGTCGGCATCCCCGCCAACACGATCGCCTCGGCTTCAGATGATCACACGGTGCGCGTCTGGAGCCAGGATGAGAACGGCGGCGAATGGAAGCCCCACGTCGTGCACGCCTTCCGCAACCCCGTGTACCGGATAAGCTGGTCCCTGACGGGCACCGTGCTCAGCGTCGCGACTGGAGACGACGAAGTCACGTTCTGGAAGCAGCTCAACGAGACCGAGTGGACGCAATTGTCATCGGTCAATGAGCAAGGGGCGCTCATCCACTCGAGTTAGATCACCACTCACTGGTGACAAAATGACACGAATCCGATACACTGAACTGAGTCCCTTCCTGCCTATTTTGTAATCGGTCATCAAGATGACGCGTGGAACGTTCGCATGACAAACGACGCGACATCCAGCAGCTGAAAGTGCTCGCTGGCCCCATCGACGAGTTTCTTGTCGGCCTCGGCGATCCGTAAGCACATCTTGGCCTTCTTCGTATCGGCGAGCTCCGGGTGGGCCAGGATATCGGAACTCAGTTGCTTGAAGACCGTGATCACCGGATAACCCGCCATCAGAATGTTGTCCACGTCCACTCGCATCTTGTCAAAGTTGTTGCTGGCGACGGATTCCCAGAATGTCTTGAGAATCTCGGGCGGTGCAAGCTGCCGAGCGCACAATGAAACAGCCGCGTTAACAACATTCGCCCACAACCCCACAGTAAGGTCATCACGTACCCCGGCCACAGCAAACACGTCGTCCTTGGCGATCTCGTCCTCTCCTGCGAGCTGCTTGGAGCTCTGGAGAGTATTGATGGCTTTGCGGAGGTCCCCGCCCGAGCACTCAAGCAGGGCGTCCACGACCTCCTCGCTCGCCGTCACGTGTTCCTCTTGGCAAATGTAGCGAATCCGGGAGGCCATCGAGACCTTCTCGAGTGGGGAGAAGCGGAATTTGGCGCAACGCGAGGCAATCGGCTCGATGATCCGGCTCACGTAGTTACAGATCAGGCAAAAGCGCGTGACCTTGGAGTAGTTTTCCATCATCCGCCGCAACGCCGACTGCGCGTCCGTGGTCATCGAGTCCGCCTCATCAAGGACAATGATCTTAAACGGGGGCATCCCCGACTGGCTGCTGATGGCCCCCTGGGCAAAGCTCTTGACCTTTTCGCGGACGACTTTGATCCCCCGATCGTCCGAGGCATTGAGCTCGAGGAACCGCCCATTTTTGCGAAAGTCGGGGCCGTAGAGCTGCCGGGCAACGGCGACAATCGTCGAGGTCTTGCCCGTCCCCGGGGGGCCATAGAAGAGCAGGTGCGGGAGCTGCCCGTTCTGAATCGACGTCTTGAGGGTCGCGACGACGTGCTCCTGGTGGGAAATCTCATCCACGTTCTTGGGGCGACTGCAGCAGTGGAGGGGAGGTAATCAATGACAATGCCCCGCTCCAACCGGTACAAACGCCAATACGGCCACGACGTACTACTTCTCGACCCATGGGAGGGCCGTCGGGGCGACGTCGACGGCACTCGAGGCGTTGCTCTGGCGGCTGAACATGGCGATCGACGGTGGTGCAATTGATCGATTTTGGCCACTCTGTTGGTGCCCTTGGCATTCCCGCCAAAACAGCACTAGTCCGGTTTGATACCGGTATATCCTGTCAAATCACATATGCGGATGCCATACAACCTGTGGAAAGTGGTATTCGTCGCTAACTCTGGGAACAAAATTTATTCACACATCACGACAGACAGCAAGCAAGAACTAAGTTGGAACTAAAAGGAGGACTATGAGGGGGCTTCATAATTGTGCTCGCCGCGCAAGTTGACGAGAACAAAATCAAAAATCTACGCAAATTTCTCCGAGTGGTAGTCGAAATACGTCCCACCGGGCGTCGTGTCCGAGTACTTTTGACACATCTCACCGAGCACCTTCTCCAGCACATGGGGGCCGCAGAAAAACACACCAATCTCCTCTCCCGGATGCCTCCGCTTGGCCTCCGCGAAGACTTCATCCCAGTCCGGACGACCAAAGTGCGTGAGTGTCCTGGTCTTGAGTCCGGAGACAATGTCCCGACCGGTCTGCTCGTGCACAAACTGCTGGAACATCTTGAGCTGCGAGGTGTTATCACTGTCCTTGACTGTAGTCAAATACTGGTGCGCCTCGATGATGTTGTCCTGATCCATCGTCGTGATCTGGTTCATCGTGTTCTCGAACCACCCCAAGGACTCCTGGCCACGCGTGGTCCAGTGGAAATAGAGCTTCTGAATCTTGAAGCTCGAGGGATGGCGAACGTGCTTGCAGTTCGTGCAGCGGTATTCCTCCCAGAGATGCACAACGTCCTTGAGAATGGACGCGAACGGCGTCACACCAATACCACCGGCAACACAAATCACCGTCGAGTAACGATGATAATCCTGGGTCGGAGCACCGACAGGTCCATCCAAATACACATCTGGGTACTCCTTCTTCGCCTTGTGGCAGTCAGCGATGAGCTTGTGGAAGGCTCCCGTCCAGTCACCAGCCTTGCGCATGTGAATGCTAACATAGTTATCACCCGGCGCGGATGAGATCGTGAACGGATGCCACTCATGGTTGGAGATGGACGGGCAGTTGATGAAGAGGTACATCCCCGGGCGATAGACAAAGCGGCGAGGCTTCTCCATGAACACTGCGACCGTGTTGTCCAGCTCCACAGCCTCGAGAATCCGCACGGGGGTGGAAAACACCTTGGCGTAGCGGTAACGACGCTCGACGAGGTACAAGGCAAACGGTGGGCCAATCCACATGTAGGACGACGAGTGGGCGAGCCACGAAGTCGCCCCGTGAAAGCACAGAACGATCAAGAAGATCCCGAAGAGCATATGCGAGTACCAGAAAAGGTTGAACTTGCCCTGACGGAACTTGGGGATCGCCGCGAGAGGGAACGAGATGCACGTGATAACCAAGAGGATCACTCCCGTCCAAACAGGGATGGCTTGGAGCATGAACGTGAATGGAGGCAGCGTCTCAAATACCTTGCGTTCGACAAAGACCGAGCGCGAGATCTCGTCCGGGGTCGCAATGAGGTAAAGGTGGATCTCATTGCTCACGTGCGCGAGCGTGTGAATAAGACCGGCGATGAGGCAGACGCTCCCACAGAGCTTGTGCGCCTCAATGTGGTCGTCAAAGGGGATGTACTGCCACATTAACTTGCTGCGCTTCATGACTTGGGTGATCGAGCGGCACATGGGCATGAGCACGAGGCAGGCATTGAGCATGGCGACCTGGGCGCAGCCACGGGCGATTCGCAGACCGTAACCAATGGCCGGGTCGACCTTGTACATGTGCCACTTGATCCAGAATGCGAGATTGTTCACGATGGCGTAGATGATGAGCCACCAGATGCGGAGCTTGTTGGCCTCGTACCAGGTCTTGAAGACACTCTGAGGGGCCTTGGTAGGCCCGCCCTTCTTGGCGGCCTTGGCGGTCTTGTCCATCCCAAAGGAATCGGTCACGTACGAGTGGAACACGTGCCGGAACTGCTGATAGGACATGAAGCCATCCTGGGCACCGGCCTTGCGGAACATGAGCCGGGCCACGGTGGGGTAGTCCATCCCGACGACCTCGAGCTTGGCGTTGGAGAAGTTGGACTCAAGGAGGGTGACCACTTGGTCCTCCGCGATCCGGCCCGTTCGATTGGCATCGAGCGTGTCGAAGATGAAGCGGAGCTTCTCCTCGGCGTCGACGTCGAGCTCCATGACCGCGTCGATGAGGAAGGCATTGCCATCGACGTAGCCGTCGTCGTTGTCGTAGCCGTCGATGTCGTCGTTGTCAATCTCAAAGGCTTGCGAGAAGGTCGCCCGCTCAATGTAGCCGTTGTCCTTAGAGATGCTCCCCATGACATCCCGGAGCATCGTGAGCTTGGCCATGGGATCGAGACTCGAGTCGACCATCCCCGTCTGGGATTCCTGCGAGAACCGGATCGAGTACTGCTGGTCGAAGGTGCAGTCCCCCAGGATCGGCACCGAGACGACGTCCGCCCCGACCGGCGGGCCCCCGGTGAGCGATGGCTTGCCATGGAGGGAGGAGAAGACCTGGGACATGCGCTGGCTCATCATCGACGAGCGCATGATGGCCTCGACATTGGGCCGCCGCCGGCGGCGGTGGTTCCCCACGGGCTGCGGGTGCCCAGCGCCGGGGCCCTGGACGGTCACGAACTGGTCGCTGCTCATAAAGCTCGAGGTCTTGTTCTTGGCCGCGCCGGGGGGGACGGCGCTGGTCTGGGGGACCGTCGGCTGGGGCTTCATCGTCGGGAGCTGGCCCGAGCCGTATGAGGTCGTGAGCGCCGCCTGCTTCTTCATGAAGCGGGCATTGGGCGACGGCGTCGACATGTCCATGAACTGCTGCGTCGTGTTGCTCGGGGTGTTGTCCGTGTCCTGGATCACTGGACCCCCGGATTTGCTGATCCCCGCGTTCTGGAGCCGCTGCTGCTGCTTGTCGGCCATGGCGCTGCAGGCGGGTTATGCCAGTATGCCAAGACGGAAACGAAGCTGGTGGCGACCGCGGGACAAGACGACGAGTGAGCGGGCGGGGGGCCTCGGCACTAGGAGAGGTGAATAAACGTGCGCGCACGCGTTGAATCGAATGCGTGGGGCGGTTGGATGCCGGAGATATATGCCAACACGAGGGAGCGACGGTGTGGTCGATCGGGCCGCGCTGGTGCAATTTACGACCTGAACGGGGCTGGGCCATCCACGCCACACAGTCAGTCCCGGTCGATCCAGAAGTGGGTTTATCATGGAACAATGCCGCGACAGACGAGCGGGTGCCACTCTTCTTACCGTCTGGGTCGTTGAATTGAGTCACACGTCCAACAAGGATAACTTACACCCCGAGTCAATTCGGAATGTTGTCGAGCGACGTTGTTGCGGCGTGGAGTGCAGCCGCGAGATCCCCGAGTGCCGCGGGAGGAGAGCGAATATGAGGTGGGCGAGTCGGTGGTTCTCCCAGCAACGGTGACTGGCGGCGTGTGCTCACGGTCTCCTGTGCTGTGCCAGTGACACGATGGTGAATGTGGAGAGAGATGCAGAGGTCTTCCCCTGGAGCAAATCCCACCCCACATCGCGGGCGACAGGCTTGTGGTTTGGTCGGTGTGTGCTGTGTGAGGATCAAGCCGATCCGGTCCAGCTGTTGATCAGAACGTTCGCTGCCCAACGGCCAGCATGTGCGGACAGAGCGGATAGGGGTACAGTGGGACTGACTTTGCGGCTTTTGTGTGGTCGGGGGGTCGACAGACACAAAACAATCAGGCGTTTGGTGCCACCTGGCAGCTGGTGGATTGATCAGCACACTTTCAATGGAGAACAGTGTGTGAGTTTGTTTGGCAAAGGAGGCAACACAGTAGACACTTCATCTATCGGCTGCAGCATTTTTTGTTTTGGATTATGTTTGCGGGATAGAGGAATTTTGTGCAGTGACAATTATTCACTCTGTTGCCGACCTGTGAACTAGAGACACTTGTGTGCTGTGGTGAGCTGGAATGACATCGGAAGAACACGCACCAAACGCTGCAGATGGCTGGATGAGTGAGACTGACTGCACATGACGAGCCTAGATCCCTTCCCAGAAGAGCACCTTTGCACACTCTTCACAGATCACTTTGCAATCAGCACATCCGCTCCATTGACAAGGCAACTGAGCACAAATCCCTGCTGCTCTCAAGGCACACTTCGAGTCCCGCTGATTGCATTGGTCATCCTGGGTCCTGCCACTTCACTTTTGCCTTCAATGCACAGCATTGACATCTAGCTGCAGCAACTGTCATAATTTCGATTGGTGCTAGTGGATTCCGGGTCATCGCCGCATCCACTTGACGGCGGTGATATATGGTAGAAGCTGCGTGTTGTGAAAATCAAATATCTCGTGGCTGAAAGTGTTTGGAATACACGAGTTTCTTCTGCTTGACCGCACCCGTCAACTTGACGGGTGCGAAGCAATCACCACAATCAAGCAAGGAACCCGCACCTACCTGGAGCACGCTCGATGAAATGGCCAAACTTCGTCACACCACAGCACGCCATCTCCCAGAAAGCACCTGGTGGACTGGAACCTCGCTCTTTGCTTTGCGACTGCAGTATGCAACGCTTGGCTACATTGGATCGAATCACCCTCGATGATCAGAGGCTATTGTCAACATCTCACAATCGCGTGAATCAAGACAAGCTCCATTGTGAACCCACACTGGCTGTATCACTGCGTTGCTGAATATGCGGTCATTGCGATTCATTGAACTACTATGTTGTGCTATGCTCTTCAGATGTGTGATGGTCGTCAGACCAAACAAATCAACTTGCACGAACCAAGTGTCTTGGTTCTTGGTCCAAGACCAACGTTGCGTCGACCAACAAATCGACAGGCACAGCCAATTGTTTTCGCAGATCCATCTGGTTTCGCTGAACAGTCTCCTTGAATATCAGAACCGCAGCCAGGCCAAAATGACATTTTGTTGTTCACATTTTGATAAGGAAGTGTCTACTGTCACCAATTTTTAAGAGTGGGACTCCTTCAGAGAGTGGTACTCACCCCAAAAATGGGTTGCCGAAGGCATTCCGCAAGAAGCGCTGCGCGCAGCGCAGCAAGATTAGGCTCGTTCGATCGGGCTTGGCTGGGCAGGTTACCGCCTCTGATGTGAACGGCGCATGCCGTTCACGTCGACGGTAACCTGCAAGAAACCTCCAAAATCCCAGGG
>JAADYI010000178.1:0-26393 GCA_023338185.1 Lagenidium sp. CBS 127285
CCCCCCCCCCCCCACCACCGCCAGCAGCAGCAGCAGCAACGACAACGAAGCATTGCCCATTCATTGCCCCATTGCCTGCACCAGGCAGCAGCCAAAGCAGCAGCAGCCAAGCAAGCAAGCAAGCAGCCAACATGTCGTCGATCCAGCGGGGCACGGACCCCGGGGCGGTCTTTGAGGTCCTCGAGCCCCTGGGGGAGGGCTCGTATGGCAAGGTCTACAAGGCCCTCCACCGCCCGACGGCCGCGGTCCTGGCGCTCAAGGTGATCGCCGCCGGGGCCGGCGACGACGGTGGCGACGAGGGCCACGAGATCGCGGTCCTCGAGCGCTGCCAGAGCCCGTTCATCGTCGCCTACCACGCGAGTTTCTACTTTGACGGGCAGCTCTGGATCGCCATGGAGTACTGCGCCGGGGGCTCCCTCGCGGACCTCCTCGCCCTCCGGGGGGGGCGGGGCCTCGGGGAGCCCGAGCTCGCGGCGGTCCTGGCCAACGTCACCCGGGGCCTCGGGGACCTCCACGCCCGGCGCCTCCTCCACCGGGACGTCAAGGCCGGGAACATTCTGCTCACCGCCGGGGGCGTGGCCAAGCTCGCCGACTTTGGCGTCGCCGCGCAGCTCACGGCCACGATCAGCAAGCGCCGGACGGTCATCGGGACGCCCTTTTGGATGGCCCCCGAGGTCATCCAGGAGACGCAGTACGATCACAAGGCCGACGTCTGGAGCCTGGGGATCACGGCCATCGAGCTCGCCGAGGGGGCCCCGCCCTTGGCCCACATGCACCCGATGCGGGCCATCTTCCTCATCCCCCAGCGCCCGCCCCCGACGCTGCAGCACCCCGAGGGCTTCTCCGAGGCGCTGCGGGATTTCCTCCGGCTGTGCCTCCAAAAGGACCCCGAGGCCCGGCCCGAGGCCACCGAGCTCCTCGCGCACCCGTTCCTCCGCCGGGAGGCCGCGCAGTTGGCGACCGTGGGCCCGGACCAGGGGCTCCCGATCCTCCAGGAGCTCGTCGAGGCCAGCGCCGAGCTCCTGGCCGATGCCCGGGCCGAGCTGGGCCAGGAGGAGGCCGCGTTCCGGGGCCAGCGCACGGGCCGGGAGGACGGCGGGCTCACGCTGGCCGAGACCAGCACCATGCTCCGCTGGGGCACGGGGGCCACGCCGGCGGCGTCGACGACCATGATCCGACCGTCCGGGGCCTCGACGCTCGTCATCAGCGGCGATGGCGATGGCGACGGCGAGGGCGAAGACGACGGCGACGACGACAATGCCACCACGGGCACGATGGTCTATCGCCCCATGGACGATGGGGACGGTGGGGCCACTGCATTCGACTCGGGGACGATCGTGCACTGCCCCTTGCCGCCGCCGTCGTCATTGGCGACTGACGAGACGAGTCGACTCGCGGTGATGCCCCTATCACCACCGCCGGCACCGGCCGCGGTCCGACCCGCGGACGCCGAGGCGATGCAGCAGCCCACGGAGCCGGCGTTCATGAAGTTTATCCGCGAGCAGCAGCAACAACAGCATCAACAGCAGCAGCAACAAGAGCAGTCACCGGCCCAGGACCCCGTCGAGGACGAGGAGGACAAGGACGACGACGACGGCTGGTCCACCAAGGCCGCGACGATCCGCCCCGTGCGCCGTCGGGACTCGTCGTCGGCCATCGAGGCCGTGCGGCGGCTCCACCAGCGCCTCGCCGAGCTCGAGCGGGACTATACCCGGGACCAGGAGGAGCGCACGCGGCGGTACAAGGCCGAGCGCGCGGCCCTCGAGGAGGAACTCGAGGCCCTTGCGTTCATCTAAGGGCAGCGGTAAAAATGCCAATGCGAACGAGCAATGCGTAGAGAGACAAACGGTGCTCAACATAAGAACGAGACCGCGCGCGAGAGCGCGCGCGAGCTCAGGCCTCGAGGGTCATGACATTGGCCCCACCGACAACGTCGAACTGGGCAATGTCCGCGTGGCCGTCGAATAAAAGCTGCTCCTGGCCCCGGGGGCCCCCGCCCAGGGCCCCCCCGGCCCCGCCCCCGGCCCCCCCGCCCCCCCCGGCGGCCCCCGGGCGCCCACTGAGTCGGACCTTGCACTGCAAAAGCTGCAGAAGGTGGTCAAAGAGCTCCCGCTGCTGCTGGTGCTCGGCGGTGTTGGCCTTGAGGGCCTTTTGCTGCTTGCGGAGCTCCTTGGTCAGGGACTCTTGCTGGGCGACCTTGTGCTTGTAGAGCTCCTGGAACGAGCGAATGTCCCGCAGTAGCCGGCCGTCGCCTTTCTCAAAGGCCATCTCCTGCTGGATCCGGTCCACGCGCCCGCGCTCGAGCTCGAGGTGGCAGTGGAGGAGGTGGTACTGGGACTCTTCCCGCAAGCAGTCCTCCTGGAACGCGTGGCACTCCTGCTCGAGCTTGATCCGCTCGGTCTCGAGCCCGACGGCCGTGTTGTCGTACTGGCCCTTGCGCTCGAGGTACGTCTGCTCCATCTCCTGGTACCGCTGCCGGACGGCCCGGAGCTCCTTGATCTGCGGGGCCAGTTGGTTCTTGCGCTCCTTGAGCGTCTGGTTGATGTCCGTGACGATCCGCGAGATCTCCTCGAGGGTCTCGCCCTTGAGCTTGTTCACCTGGGCGTTCATCTCCGAGACGCTGTCGAGGCGCTCCTGGGTCTCGAGGAACCCCGTGACGCCCTTCTTGGCCTCGAGGTCCCGCAGGAAGCCATCGAGATCCGAGAGCTTGGCCTTGAGCACCTGCTCCGTCCGGTGTAACACGACACTCTCGGCGGTGAGCTCGGCGAGCTCCCCCTTGACCTTTTTGTACTGGTTGGTCTTGTTCCGGAGGGTATTGGCGTACTGCTTGAACTCGTCGCGGCTCATAAACTTGGCCCCCGAGAGCTCCGACATGCGGGCCTCGAGCTCCTCGATCTGCTTCTGGAGCCGGGCCTTGTCCCCGCGGAGCTGCTCGAGCTCGTCCTCCTTGTCCGCGAGCTTCTTGGCCTGGACGTTGGCGTGCTGTCGGAAGATCGCGAGCTTGTCGTCGCCCCCTTGGCGGGCCGTGGCCTCGGCGATCTGCCCTTGGAGCTGCTGGATCGAGCGCCGGAGGCTCCCGAGCTCGTCCTCCATGTCGGCGATGTCGGCCTCGGTCTTGGGGGGCTCGCTCAGGGCCCGCTCGAGCCGCTGGAGGTTCTCCTGCTGGGCCTTGAACTCGGCCGGGAACTTGACCTGGAGGATCTCCCGGTTCCGCTCGAGCTGGGCCCGGAGGTGCTCAAAGAGCTGCTCCGGGGGCGTGTCGTGGCTCAACGAGGCCCGGAGCTCGAGGAGCCGCTGCTCGCCCTCCCGGGCCCGCTTCTCGACCAGCGACAGCGCCATCATCTGATCCCGCTTGCGCTCGGCGAGCTTGGCCTGCTCCTCCTGCTCCTTCCGGAGGGCGCTCGTGGCCTCGAGGATCTCCTTGAAGCCGCTCTCGCCGGCGGTCTTCTTGCGGAGGTTGGAGATCTTCTCCTCGAGCTGCGTCGACTCCTCCTCGAGCTGCGTGATCTCCTTCCGGAGCTCCCCGGGGCGGGTCTTGGACGCCCGGAGCTGGTCCACCTCCTTGTGGATCCCCTTGAACTGCTCCTGGAGCTGCTTGTAGTGCTCGTGCATGCTGTTGAGCGCTGCAACGTCATGGGATCAGCACCAGAGTACGACCACCCACAGCCACTACGACCACGCACGCACCGTCATTGCCGAAAAACTCTTGGGGGACGCTCAGGGGCGCGAGGAAGCGCCCGAGGTAGGCCCGCTTCTTGTGCCCCGCGAGGTTCTTGAGGGCCCAGTGCAAAATCGGGTACACGACCTGCCGGTCCCCGTGGATCAGCGCCTCGCGAAAGCCCTCGAGGTCCCGCGGGAGGGGAAACTTGAGAAGCTGCAAAAACTCGAGGTACCGAAAGGCCCGGGCCTCGTCGGCCTCGCTCCGGAGATCGACGTTGTGCTTGCTGTCGATCTCCGTGAGGACCTCATTGAGGATCTGGAGGAGCTCAAAGTTGGACTTTTCGTCAAAGGCCACGAGCGTGAGCCCCAGGCGGAAGGGCTCCTTGTTGAGCTGCTCGACGATCAGCTGGAGCTCGCTCATGGTGGTCGGTGTGGTGTGTGCTTTCGGAAGAGCGAGTCCGTTGAAAATTGGCACAATGGGCGGGGGGGGCACCTCGGTGAGCGACCCGTCACCGATCGACAAGACGCGACGCTTCGTACGCAACAAATGCTCAAGAGTTCCGATCTATATTGTACAGGCGCGCGTTCACGACACACACACGAGTGGCCGCGCCCTTGTTTCTCCTTCTGCTTCTTGCACTGCTACTAGCCTCTAGAATGATAAAATCTAACAACGACGGACGGACAGACAGACCTTCACGACGCACTGATGCCCTCCCTGATGCACACAAAGACCCCGTCACGTCAGTCAAAACGGAACTCGCACATACGAGCGCCCGGTCAGCAATGCACCGCAAATACGTACTTTCGAAAGGCCTCGGCCACGCGATACGAGTCGAACGTGCAGTGCAGACTGATGATGGCCCCGTTGCTAATGTTGAGAATGTCACACGACTCCTCCGTGACGACCTCGCTGTTGCGGAGGATCCGGTAGGTCGTCGAGGTCATCACGACGGCCGTCTCCTCGTCCTCGTCGACGACGATGCGCAGCACGCGCCCGCTGCTCCGCTCGATCGTCTCATCGCGAATCTTCCAAAACTCGCACATGCGCTTGTAGCCGTGAAACTCGCCCCAGTACGGGACGCAGTTGGGCAGATTCGAGCTCAGCACGCACGCCTCGGCGACGGGGTCGATCTTCTCCTCCATCCAAAACGACGCCGGTGCGTCCATGGGCGTCGAGAAACGGAGGTTCGGGCCAAAGAGGTTCTTGTAAAAGTCCACGACGAGCTCCTTGAGCTGTTGCTTGTTCCACGAGGCCCGGACGCCCCCCGACGCCGCGGCGGCAGCGGCCGCAGCCGCAGCAGCGCGCATGGCCCCATCGTTATCGCCGACAAGGGAGAGTCGCTTGGGCGCGGGGTGCGGGTTGGCCAGCGACACGGCCGCGAGGATCTCCGTCAGCCACACGAGGCGCGAGTCGATCGAGTCGACGACGACCATGAACGCCCCGTGGCCCTGGGTCGTGATCTGGAAACCATAGACCGCGTGCTGCCCCGAGGCCGAGACGGGGATCCCCTCGGTGACCATCACGGGCCGCACGGTCCCGCGGACATAGGTCCGGTCCTTGGCGTGGGCCTCGCTGACGTAATACCGCAGGGCGCACTCCTGGCGATTGAGCTGAAAGTAATACCGCTCCCACACGTGCCGCTGGCCCGTCTCGGGAAACTTGCTCCGGTACATGTACCCCGAGCAGAGCACGTTCATCGGCCCCGGGGGGTGGCTCCCTGGCGACGGGGCCACGTCCGCAACGTGCACGCCCCCATCGCGATGGACAAACTTGGTCACGTCGTCGCCCTTGCTCACGTCCACGACCAGGACCTCGGTCTTGGCGGCCTGGACGCTCGGGGGCACGTAGGGCTCATTCGCAATGGCCAGGACCTTCTTCTCGTTGCTCTTCTCGCTGTGGCCTGCGACCAGCGACTTGCGGAGGCGCTTGAGCATGCTGTTCCAGCCAAACGACGAGCGCTCCGAGGGCGACGACGCGTCCTCGGACGACGACGGCGACTTCTCCGGGGGCCGGATCACCGAACCCAGGCGCATGGACCCTCGAAACACGGGCGTCTGGAGCATCTGCTTGATGTAATGACTCGATTTCCGGCCGCTGTCCCGATCCGGCTCGGCCTGCGCCTCCGGGGAGCTGCTTGGCGACGAGGACCGCGTGTCCACGGGCGACGACTGCTCCGCGCGGTGCGACGACGACCGGGCCTTTTGCGAGCTGAGGCTGCTCCGGCGATTGGCCGTCGGGTCGCTCCCCGAGCGGCGGAGGGACTCGACACTCGACGTCTCGGGTTCGGTGCTGGGACTCTCCGCCGTTTCTTCTTGGGCCACGACAACGGGCACGGGGAGCTCCGCGGGTGGGGAGCGCGGGGGCTTGAGGTGCTTGGGGGGCGTCCCCCACGGGGGGCAGTGCTTGCAGAGCCTCTGGAGCGTCGCATTGTTCGCCGACGGTGTCTTGATCGCGAGGACCTCGTCAATGACGTCCTTGATCAGACCCGCGTAGATCTTGAGCGCGGGGATGTCGTCTTCGGACCGGATGAGCAGTTGCGGCAGGGTCGTCGTTGGGCTCGTGTCGCTTGTAAAAAAGTCATGGGTCAGTGGATTGTCCCGCGAGCGCGTGCCATCGCTGTCCCGGAGCACAAAGGCAATCGCCGGGACCACGTGGATGAGCAGCATATCAAACGACGGCCGGGCCGCCATGGCCCTGAGGTACTGGCCCACGAGGGCCCCGAGGTGGAGCTCGCGGTCCACGTCCTCGTCGCCCAAGTGCACGAGCGCGTGGAGGTGCTTGGCCAGGGCGATCTCCACCGACGACGGGAGGCCCGCGTTCAGCAGCCCACAGAACCGCCGGGCCGTGCCCCGGGCCACGTCGAGGACGTTCGACCAGAGGTCGTCCCCGCGCGTGAGGGTCCCGAGCTGGTACATGGCCGTCTCGATGCTGGAATGCCGCGGGGAGCTCGCGTAGCCGTCGCCATTGGCCCCGCCGCTAAACCCGTACGACGGCGTCTGTTGCTGGGGACCGCCAGTGTCCATCGTCGAGCCATCGACGTCGCTGCCGGAAAAGGACCCCGCGTCGAGGCCGTGCTTGCGGCAGAGGAGGAGGAGCTCGGTCGTGATGTGCACGTTCATACCTGCAAAGGCACACACAACAATGTGTCAGTCCCAAATGTCGTTCGACAAAGCAGCGCGACGATACGTACAGCCCGAGACGCCGTCGAGGCGCTTGGCGCGGATCTCCTCGAGTTCATGGAGGGCATTCTCAAAGAGCTCCTCGACGACGATGGGCCACTTGCTGAGCTCCTCCAAGAGCATAAATTGCAAAAAGTTGTGATAGCCGTGGGTCATCGACTCAAAGCCCCGGATGGTCCCAAATTGATCCCGGACAAAGTACTTGGAGAGGTAGACGCCCCCTTCCCGGCGGCAAAAGGCCCCGAGGCGATCGGCCTGGTTGGCCTGGAGCATGTCGACGATGAGATACGAGGCGTTCTCGATGGCCGGGGGGTTCAGGGGCTTGGTCGGATCAATGCGCGTGGCGTCGGCGAGGATCGGCACGAGGATCTCCATGGCATCGTTCCGGCCCGTGATCGGGTGCACGCTCTCGTACGACTGGAGGATCAGGGTGAGCATGTACTTGATCGTGTTCGAGTAGAGATGGGGGATGACCGTCGGCAGGAACCGCCGGAGGACATTCGTCACGTAGCCATCTTCGAGGCAAAAGCCATCATGGAGCCGGACGAGGGCCTTGCTGAAGAAGAGCAACTGCATCTCATCCAAGGGCCCGGGGTTGTCAAAGATCGAATAGAGGAGAGCCCACTTGCCGAGGTCCTCGCTGTCCTGGCAGCCAAAGACCGCACTGACGCAGCCCGAGCCCGAGGACGAGTCACTCGAAAAGGACTCGTACAGGTCCTCCTCGCCCGTGTAGAGCTTCATGATCACCTCCGAGCACACAAAGTACGTCTTGTAGTAGCCATACTCCTCATGGGGCTCGCCGCTAAACACCGGGGGCCGGACAAACTCCCGGAGCACGGCCTCGACCGTGTCCGGTTGCATGAGCCAGAGGCGGACGTCCGAGTCCGTGTCATCGAGGACCTCGAGGATCGGATCAATGGCCATCCCCAAAAAGGCCTCGAGCGTCAACGTCTTGTGCTGGAGTCCGAGGGGGTCGTCCCCATACGCCGTCAGCGACCGCCGGCGGTAGAGATCGGCATCGTCGAGAAACTTGGACAGGCTCCCCGAGCGGCCCCCGCGGTTCGTCACGACCTCCATCTCGTTCACGGGGTACGTCATGGTCGGGAGCGCGACGCTGCCATTGCCATTGCCACTGCCGGCGCTGAGGCGCAATGGCGGCGACGACTCGCTGGCGTCTACGAGCTCGTGCTCGGCGTCATCGTCGTCGTCGTCGTCGTCGTCTTCCTCCGTATCCGCTCCCCCGTCCTCCTCCTCCGCCGTCTCCGCTGCCGTCTCCGTCGTGTCCTCCGCTGTCTCCTCTCGCTCCTCCGCTGTCTCCTCCGCCGGCGGAGGAGGGGGCTCGTGTGTCTCCTGGTTGTCGCCGCTGGATGCGACGTCGCCCACTGGGGTCGGCGGGGAGGCGGTTGTTTCGTCGTCGTCCCCCAGATCGTCGTCGATGTCCACGTCGTCGTCCTCCTCCGTCTCCGTATCGGCATCGGCATCAGCGCCGGCATCAGCATCGGCCTCGAGGTCCTCCGTCGAATTGTTGGGTGCCGGATCGTCCTCCGCCGCTGCGACGGCCGCCTTCTCCTCCATGGGTCCGGGGGAACCCTTATCCCCCCTGTCCTCCGCCACGTTCTCTGGATGCGCGTCCAAAGTCTTGGCCTCTTCTGGACAAATCTCCTCCGCCACCTCCGTCTCCTCCTCCTCCTCCTGCTGCTGCGGCTCTTCGGGGGCGGGGGCAGTCGCCGTCTTGCGGTCGATCAGCGTCGTCGGCGCAGCGTTGTTGTCGCCCGCGGCATCGTCGACAGCCGCGGCGGCCGTGATCGAGGCCCCCGACGCCTCCATGTTGCTGTGGGCGGTGCACTCAAGTGCGAGTCCCCGACGATCAGGCCGAGGAAGGAGCAAGGCTGAGTTGAGGGGGAGACGGCGCGGGCGGTCCTTGGGCACAAGCTGATGCAGAGGCAGCGGAGGAAGTGGAAGAGAATGGGGAGGAGGGGCAGAGAGACCAACTCGGCCGCCGATTGGCCATAATGGCCCAATCCAGTCGGAGAAGCAAGTGCCCTTTCAAGGGGTTTTCCCTAGCCCTCGAATTCATGAAAAACCTGGGGTGCCCTGGACCACGATGACGTGGAGCAACTGCGCATAGTGAAGCCAATATAGACACAACGCTCCTGCTTGCCATATCCGCAAATTTCACAGGAACAGAGTGGAAAATCCACATCCACATTGACGTGTCCGTGTCTGTCCGTGTCTGTGGATGCAACGTAACTGTCGAATACCGCACAAGCCACGATGCTAAGCTAACTCGACGTTGTCAGGAGAAATGGTGGTGGGGATCGTGGCGATAAGGTAGTCGAGCACCAGCAATGAGCCGCGCTTGTCGAGGACCTTGTTGTACTCGGTGCACTGCGCGAGGTGGATGCACGACGGGCAGCCGCTGACACACGGGCACTCGCTCGCGATGGTCCGAGCCTGGTGCAGCACCGCCGGGAGGACCCGCGCGATCTCCTCGACGATCCCACTGCCGCCCTCGCGGCGCTCGTAAATGGTCACGCGATTGGGCCTGCGCACGACACACAACCCGATCAAGACAGAGTCGCACACGTGACGACTTCACCGAGCGCACTGACCGGTTCCGTCGCTCAAAGGGATTGTAGTGCTCCGTGTTGATGTCCCCGCCGTCGCACAGCACAAAGAGCGGGACGACCGCGAGGAGGAGGTGGCCGACGCCGTGGATGGCCCCGGCCCAGACAAACGCCCCGGCCTCGACCCGGCGCCGGAGCTCGTGGGGGAGCTCGAGCCACAGCGCGTGCCCAAAGCTCTGCATCGGCGGGAGGCTGAACTCATTCGTCGCGAGGTGCCGCATCGTCCGCTTCTCCAGGAGCGTCGAGCCAAAGACCGAGGTCGACACTGAGACCTGGCCCTCGCAGATCACCAACGGGAGCGCGGGGGGTTGCGACTCGAACTCGGACGCGGTCTTCGCTCTTGCTGTCGTCGTCGTCGGGGCAGTGACCACGCGGCGGCGCGTGACCTTGACCACGTCCACGTCGGTCGAGTCCCGGGCGGTCGTAAAGTACGTCAATGGCCGCGGGCACCGCCGGGCAAACGCCAGGCGCTGGGCCACGTCGACGCGGGTGATCACGTACTCGTGGGCCTGGTGCAGGTACACGGCTGTGGGGTAGATCTGGAAGAAGACCGTCTCGCCGGGGATCTCATCGAGGACCTCGAGGCGGCCGTCGTCCGTGACGACCTTGTAGACGATCTCCGAGATGCTCCGGAGATTGGCCGCCCGCACGGCCTTGGGGGCGCACGAGTGCACGCGGTAGCCCCCGCCATCGCGCGGGTCCCGGGCAAAGAGGAGCTGGCGGTGCGCGAGCTCGCCCAGCAACGAACGCAACGACGTCCCCTCCGAGGAGGTCGTCGCGAGCTCGCCAAAGAGAAACCGGTCCACGTACGCCAGCCCCGAGGGCCGATCGTACAGCGCAAACTCGTGGGCCGCGCAGACGAGATGCGGGACGAGGACCTTGGCGTTGCGCGGATTGAGACTCACGGCCTCGGGCCGAAGGCGGAAGAGGTCCCCGGCGTGGCGCGCAAAGTGCTGGTCCAGGGGCGAGTCGAAGCACACAATCACCGCCAGCGACTGCTGGGTGTGCTTGCGCCCGGCGCGTCCGGCCTGCTGCCAGAGCGAGGCGATGCTCGTGGGCAGGCCCAGGTGCATGGTGCAGTCGAGTTCGCCAATGTCAATGCCCAGTTCGAGGGCATTCGTGGCGATGACCCCGAGGAGCTCCCCATTAAAGAGCCGCTCCTCAATCTGTCGTCGATCGCGGGCGCTGTAGCCCCCGCGGTACGTGTGGATGCGATTCAACAGCGTCTTGGTCTCGGGGTTCTCGGACAACACCGCGTGGGCGCTCATGAGCACGAGCTCCGAGAGCCGTCGGCCCTTGCAAAAGAGGATCGTGTGGATCTCCTCCTGCACGAGGCGGCAGAGGATCTTGGCGCTCTGGAAGATCGGGCTCGTGCTGATGACCCTGGGCCGCTCGGGATCCGGGGCGATAGCGGTATCCGTTGCCTTCTGCTCCGACTTTGTTGTCGTCGGTAACACGCGTTTCCGCTTGCGGCCCGACTTCGTCGCCGCCAATGCTGCTGACGTCGTGGTCGGAGGCTGCTCGGTGATCTCGTCATGCTGCGGCTGCTGCTTGCCATCGTCATCGTTTCCAGTCTTGTGCACTCGCGGGTTCCACACGCAAAAGACCTTCTCGCCCATGGGCGCGCCGTCCTCGGTCAGGACGCAGAGCGGCCGCGCGTGGAAAAAGTCAAAGTTGGGCGGGCGATCCGAACTGTTTGCCCCGCTGTCATTGGCCGCGTCCCCGAGGCGATGAGGCAATGGCGGTGGTGGTGGGGGGGGCGGCAGCGTCGGGAGGAGCATCTCAAAGTGCGCCCCGGGATTGCCGATCGTCGCCGTGCAACAAATGACCCGCGGGTTGGCGCCGTACAGCGCGCAGAGCCGAAACAGCCGACGAAACACCCCCGAGACGTGCGAGCCAAAGATCCCCCGGTACATGTGCGCCTCATCGATCACGAGGAGCCTGCAAGGGGGCACACGGTCAATGGCCACAAGATGCGATCGCAGCATGACGAGTCACCAACGTACTTGAGATTGGCCAGGACCCGACGCCATTGCGAGTGCTTGGGGAGGATCGTCAGGTGCATCGTATCGGGGTTGGTGAGGAACACGTGCGTGTCCCGAATCACCTGCGCCCGGGTCGTCATCGGCGTGTCGCCGTCCTAGTGGTCACGACCATCACACCAACCACCACCACGAGGGTCAGAACGCTCGTTTGTCGCCCTGTGCGCTGCAAATGATGACGCGGATCGTACAAAGGTCGCGCAGAGATGCGGGCGATGGCCCGTGGCGACGAGCAGTTCCCGGAGCGACTTGAGCTGGTCCTGGGCCAGTGCCTGACGTGATGGTTCCACATGCATGAGCCAAGAGGCCAAGTCGCGACGAGCCACGCCCTCGACCACGCACGCACGCACGCACCTTGGTCGGGAAGAGGTAGAGGAACGTCGACTGCGGGTCCCGGGCCAGCTCCGCGAGCGTCGGTAGCGTGAAGGCCATCGATTTGCCACTGGCCGTCGCCGTCGAGAGCACGACGTTGTCCCCGCGCTGGTAGGCGGCGATGGCCGCGTGCTGGTGCGAGTAGAGCTGCTCGATGCCCCGCCTACGCAGTGCCGCACGGACGGCCTCCGGGAGCCCCAAGTCGTCCATGGGACAGTGCTGCGCGGCGCGGGGCGGACGCACGTGCACGTGGACGATCTGGTCGTCGTAAATGTCCAGTCCCTTGAGGAGGTCGATCCCCGGTGACAGTGGCGGCGACGCCGCTCCCGGAGGAAGCCGTTTAGGCTCCGGAGGACAGGGGGGCGGCGACGCGGATGCCACGGGCGTCGGAGGTGGAGGTGGTGACGCCTTCGCGACCGGCTCTTTGGATTGTTTGAGGGCGTTGTCGAATGCCTTCCGCCGCTTGGCGCTCGCGCGTTGGCTGATCTGCGGGTGCTCGGGGAAGCTCAGCACGAGCGCGAGGTCGGTGCCTTCGCTCGATGGCAGAGGCACCGGGCGAAAGACGTCATCTGCGGTGAATGATTGAGCGCATGGTTGTTCGACATGCAGCACCAAGCGTCCATCGTAAGTGTCGTGATCGACGCACCGCGATGTTGGAGCTCGGTCGGCGGCGCCTGCAGTCGCATGAGCGTCGGGGCGATGGCGGCCATGGCCTCGACGTCGGCGGGGGTCACGGCCGTCGCGCTGAGGCTGCTGGCCATCCGGAGGACGTTCCGGAGGCTCAACGTCGCGCGGTGGCGCGTGAGGAACACATACGCGGCGTCGACAAGCTGGAACTTGGCCGCGAGGGCCGCCGCCGCCTCCGTTGCGGTTGGTGCTGCTGCTGGTGACGTTGGTGGTGTCGCCATTCGAGTAATTGACAGTTGGGCCCAACTGTGGCAACAGAAACTAAGCCAAGTGAGCTTAAACTAATTCACTTGCTGATCCATATCAACGTTCTGTGGACCGTTGTGGAGTTGTGGATGTCCACAACGTACCCCAATGATGCGATCATGGAACAGTTCTCTTGGGGTGTTCTTCATGATGCGAAGGATGGATGGGCATTCGATTCGGATGGCCACATCGATCGGTCAATGGAGGCAAAATAATGCGAGTCTACTACTAGTAACATATTGGGGGGTAGGCAATGATCACTGTACAGGGGCCCCGTCCTCGATGTCCCCGTGCTGGTCGTCGTCCGTCGGGACCTTGCGGGACATGCGCTTGACGAACTCATACGAGGAGATGACGAGGACACCGGACGGGCCCATGGCGAGCATCCGCTGCGAGCATCAATCAACAAACACAAGCACACGATGAGCCTCGCGAGCGTCGATGGTCGCTACCCGCCATCGATCACGCACCGCATTGACGCCCGTGAGGAGCCCCCGCCAGCCATCACGCCGGAGGAGGTACTTGCAGGTCTCGATGGCCCCATAGTCGGTGTAGACCTGCGTCCGCGTGCGGACAATGTCCATGGGGTTGGTCAGCACGGCGGTGATGATGCCCGCGGAGCCCCCGCTCAGGGCCTGCGCGACGACTGGTCCCCGATGGTCAACAAGAAAACCCACAAGGTACGACGAACGTCAGTACGGCAAGCGAGGACGACGACGTCCAACGGCGGCAGCGACGTCCCGTACCTTGCTTCCAGAAGGGCTCGAGATCCCACTGGGCCATGAGCCCATAGTACGTCGGCACGAGGAGCCCGTAGGAGCCCCACCAGATACTCGACGACGGCGCGTACGTGGCGATGGACGGCAGGTACCCGCGGTAAAAGCCCCGGACGCCCTCGCCCCGGTAGACCTGCTTGGTCACGGCCAGGAAGCCCCGTGCCCGCTCACGGGTCTTGCGGCGGTCAATGCCCTGATCGCTGAGCATCATCCGCTGCGAGACAATGTCCAAGGGCACGACGATCGTCTGCGAGACCAGCGACGCGCAGGCGCCGCCGACAAAGTTGCTCGCCTTCTCACCAAAGCGCGTGTGGTCGAGGAAGAGCTTGCGGGCGATCTCGTAGACGCCGATGTAGACGTTCCCCGTGAGGACATTGGCCGTGCTGGCCCCAAAGCCCTTGTAGAGGCCCCGGGGCCCCTCCTGTCGGAAGATCTTGCGAAAGGCATCGACGGTCCCCGTGTACAGGGGCTTGGTCCGGGACTGCACCTGCAGGCGGGTCTTGACGAGGTTGCTCGGGTACACGGCCGCCCGGACGGCGAGGAACATGGTCGGCCCGAGGGTGAAGTACCGGAGCTTGTCGAGCTGGTCCCACGTGATCTGCTCGGGGCCCGTGGCGATGGCCGGCGGTGCCGATGAGGACGACGGCGACGACCGCGACATGGCTCTGGCGGTGGCCGTCGCTCTGACGGAGGAGGAGGGCGCGGAGGAGGCGGCAGAGGAGGAGGCGAACGACGACGAAGCCCCCGCGGCCGTGGCCATGCTCGGGTGATGCTCGCGAAAACCGTTCCCCGTCGACGTCAGTCAAAAGGCCGTCGTTTGTGGGGTGGGCCACATCACAATCCAACGCGGGGGATTGGTCCAAATTCGGCTTTTCACACATTAGTGATTGGACCAAATTTGTGCATATGAGAGAATCCACTGCCCAACCCAACACGACTGTCCCACACAAAGACCCTCACCACGCAGCAGCAGCAGCAGCACACAGCAACTATCACAAATGCCCGGGGGTCCAACGTCCGCGTCTTCCCCGGCGGCAGCGGAGGACGAGGCGCCGTCCGCGGCCCTCCGCGGGCAGCTCGAGGAGCTCCAGCGGCAGGTGGCCCAGCGACGGGCCCTCCGCGCGAGCAACGCCCCCGCGACCGTCGCGGCACTCCGCAGTGACATCGCCGAGGGCCGCGGGAAGCTCAAGTCGGATATCAAAAAGTCCTCGGCGTTTGTCAAAAAGCTCAAAATGCTCTCGGAGCACAACGCCGAGGCCCTCGTCAAGGACATCACCGAGATCAACCTCACGCGGTACATCAGCGAGTGCGTGGCGGCCGTGGCCGAGGCCCCAATCAAGATGGCCGAAATCCCCGCGGCCGTGCGTGTCATTGGGCTCCTCCACCAACGCTACGCCGAGTTCACGACCGGGCTCCTCGCGGCGCTCCTGGGGCTCTTCGATGCGACCTATGGCACCGACGACAAGGCCAAGCTCATCAAGCGGCGGATCGTGTTGCGCCTGCTCACGGAACTCGTCCTCGCGGGGGTCTGGGACGATGTCGGCACGTTGGCGACGATGATTCAGCGTCTCGCGCGACGCGAAGGGGGCTCGAGCGGCGGTCGGGGCGGCCGTCCGCGTGGGAGCGCAGGGACCGCGTCGTCGTCCTCCTCCTCGGCACAACTCGAAGTTCCCTTATTGGTGACATTTGCGCGTGCTGCAGGAGTCGAATTTTTAGGGGTCATGCCCAAAAAGTACAAGGACCTTGTCGTGCACTTTGGCGATGAGCTTCAAGAGCTTCTGGCTGAACAACGTAGCCTCGTACCAGAGGCAACCCAGCGACAGTGTCTTGAGGCCTTTAATGAGGCCTTTGAGCTCGTCGGGAAGTTTTACCTGAATCAGCATGCGGCTCTTGTCAAGCTCCGTAAACGTAACGAGCGCGAAGACATTAATCGTGGGGAGATTTCCGAGCTTCACGTCCACGAGCTGGAAAATGCGAAGCAACTTTTCGAGAAGCTGCAGACGAGCGTCAACTCTCTCGCCGACGCGCTCGACAAGGAAGTTCCGCTATTACCTGTGGAAAAGACCGATGACGAACTTCTCGGGGGGATCTCTGTATGGGAAGGGGATGGCACGGCGCGTTCCGATCTCCTCGCTGACAGTCCATTTGACGACGAGGATACTCGATCTTTCTATGAGGACTTACCAGATCTTCTCGAACTGGTCCCCGCAGTTGTGCTCGGGCTATCGGAAGCTGACGTCGCCGAGTTGAGGAAAAAGAAGGAAGCTGCTAACACTGAAGAGGCGGTGGTTGAAGATGAAGCGGAGGCCGACGATGACGCCTTGACAGCCGCGGAGGTTGATCGAGAGGACAGCGGCGAACGTGATGTGGAAGAGGTCGAGGCTGAAGATGGCCCAGACACACTGGAGCGGCCCGTGGATGCGGAGAATCTTGCAGTAGACCAGTCCAAGACAGAAGGAACCAGCGTTGACACCAGTGCAGACGGAGTTGGCGTGCCTCCCAGTGGTCCTGGTGGATACCATCACCAGCATGATGCGTTTTTCAGTTTGTTGGAAGAAATGGTGAATCGGGAGCGCTGTGACAAGGCCGCCGTCGAATTTTGCTATCGCAACTCGAAGGCTAATCGGAACCGTCTCATTAAAACCTTGTACAACGTCCCGCGCACCCACCTCGAGCTTCTGTCTTATTACTCGCGTCTTGTTGCGACCCTCCAGAGCGTTCTGAAGGATGATGTTGGGAGCGAACTTGTCAACATGCTCGTCGATGAATTTAATTACCTCATCAAGAAGCGCAACCAGTTTCGACTTGAGTCCAAGATCAAAAACATTCGCTTTATCGCGGAATTGGTGAAGTTTCGAGTGTGTCCGCCAGCCGTGGCATTCCGATGTTTGAAACGTTGTTTCGCTGATTTTCAGGGGCACAATGTGCACGTAGCAACAGCGTTGCTGGAGAACTGTGGTCGTTTTCTTTACTGCTCAAAGCACACGCGCGTTCGCACGGAAAACTACCTCGGAATAATGATGCGACTGAAGGCGGCCAAGCATCTGGATCCCCAAGCCGAGACACTGGTTGAGAATGCATACTATATGTGCAAACCCCCAGAGCGTATGGAGCGTGCAGCAAAGCAGTACGACCCGATATATCTGTTCGTGATGAAGCTCTTGTACCGCGATCTGACAGAGAGCAACATCAGTCGAATCATCAAGACTCTTCGAAAACTCCCATGGAACACTCCATCCACGACCACCATGGTGGTCAAAGCGGTTCTCAAGGTGACGAAGGGACGAGTAATGCACATGAAGCCAATCTGTGACGTCATCAAGGGGTTGTCGCGCTATCATGAAAATTTGGCAATCATTATCATTGATGAAGTCCTCGAGGCCATTCGGTATGGTCTGGAATTGAATGATTATCGGGATCATCAGCGAAGTCTTGGAACTGTGAAGCTCTTGGGTGAGTTGTACAACGTCGGCCTAGTCAACGTGAGTGTGATTTTGGAGACGCTGTATCTCTTGATCCATCACTCGCATGATGTGATGAAGCTGCCATTGTACGGTGGAGATGGCGGCAGTGCGACCCTCATGTCGACAACGGCAAGTGCCACGGCGCCGACTTCCACTGCTTCGACTCCTCCCAGTCAACCGGCATCTCCCCTCACATCAGCCCAGATTGAGGCTTTCAAGGCGCGCTGCAAGCTTGTGCCCGACCTTCGGTACGACCCCCGCGTTCCCAGCGCTGTGGACTCGCCGTCGGATGTTTTCCGGGTGCGGTTGGTGTGTGCGCTCGTGGAGGCAAGTCACGGAGCGACGCTTACGGGAGCGTCGGGTGGCTCCGAACGTGGCATTTCCAAGACAAGACTCGGCCGCTTCATGACATTTTTCCAGCAGTACATTTTCTCCAAGTCTGAGATCCCCCTGGAGACGGACTTCGTGGTTTTGGATTTATTTGACGCTCTCGCGGTCAGCCTTCGAGACCATTTCCATCGCTACGAGAACTGGGATGAAGCCGATGCCGCTGTGGGTGCCATTTTGCGGGACGATCTGGAAGCTGCGGAGAGAAAACTCGCCAAGAAGCAAGCGTCTTTGTCCGGCGGGGCCCGGGGCTCGTTGAGCGGAGCAAAGGATGGTGGTGCGCAGTTTTCCCTCGCTGATGAGGATGATGAATCGGCGGACGAGGACGAAGACGACGACGAGGACGACGATGAAGACGACGACGATGATGAAGACGACGAAGACTCGGACGACGACGACGACGACGACGATGAAGACGAGGAGGGCGATGACGACGAGGAAGAGGAGCACTTGGTCATTCACGACCGTGTTCAAAAGACCGAAGAAGACGAAGACTTTGAGAAGGCGTTCAAGTCGATGATGCAAGGCAGCACGGAGGCCCGGAAGCACATCGGGCGGGTCAACGTGGACAAGATGGCCATCCCCACGATGATCAAGCCCGGTGGTGCCTCGGGCCCGGCACTCCCCAGCGGCCCCACGAACCCGTTTGCCGGTGGCGCGGATGGCGTCGTCTTCCGGATGCTCCGGCGCGGGAACAAGGGCAAGGTCGAGGCCCGGCAGCTCGTGGTGCCCGAGGGGACGTCGCTCGCCCAGCACAGCTTCCGCCAGGAGAACGCCGGCAAGCGCGAGCAGTCGGAGCTCAAGCGGCTGGTCCTCCAGAACGTCGAGCGCGAGGACTTCTTCACGACCCCGAGCACGGGCGTCGAGATCTCGGCCTCGGGGGCGATCGATGTTGCTCCCGCGGGCTTCGCTGGCCCCGTCGGCCCCACACCAGCCCAGCAGCATCCGCAGCCAGCGCCGGCGCCACCGTTCTCGATCCAGCCACGACCCGCGCCCCACCCGCCTCGGCCCCAGCCCAAGCCCCGCCCGGCCCAGTCGACTCCGCGCCAAGCCCCCGAGCCCCCGCGCGCGGGCTACGGCGCTGGTTCCGAGTGGAACAACGCCGAGTTCGGGCTCAAGCGCGGGCGGACCTACCGCGGCAAGTGAGGGAGGGGCCCGCCACCACCACCGCCGGCGATGTCCGGGCCGCTCTTCCCGACGCGGGTGGGGGCCCGTTGTGCCGTCCGCACGCGCGCGCTTCCCCGCCGCCCCATTGAGAAGAACGACCCGGCGATCGCATGTTGATGGTTATCCCCATACGACTTGAAAAAAAAAAAAATCCCCACGGCGCTCCCCCGTGCTAATGCCATGTTGATTTGTGCCCGTGGTCCCTTTCCATTCACGACCACGTTCTCGGACATCAGGCGCATGACACGGCGGCCATGAGCCCCTTGCTCGCCTCGGCAACGGGCCTCCGCGGGGCTACCGGGGGCCCCAGCGCCCGCGACGTAGCGGAAACTGCCGCCATCGCCGCCGGTGGGGGCCTCGTGCACCTCCCGCGGCCATCGCCGGCCGTTGAGGGGCTATGCATCGGCCTCTACGTGTGCCTCGGGCTCGCGGCGGCGACGCGGGTGCTCGTGTCGGCCTCGGCCGCGGCCGCCCACCGCCGCCGCCAGCGCCGCCCGGACGAGCTCAAGCGCCAGCAGACCTTCCAGCGACTGATGGTGCTCTTCGCCGCGGCGCGGGCGCTGTCGTTCCTCCCCCCCGACGATCTGGGCACCGGCAACGGCAGCACCGGCGTCCTCCGGGATATGATCAACCGCCTCGCGCTGTGCCTCTTTTTCTCGCTCGTGCTCTTCCAGGTGCTCTTTTGGGTCGACATCGCCAACCCCAAGCTCTCGGCCCGCTCACGGCGGATCTGGATGGCGTTTCTCCTCGCCAATGCGGCCTTTTACGTGGTCGTGTTGGGGCTCTGCGTGGGCCGCGCCAACCGCCCGCGGCGCGCTGCTGCTGCCACCGCTCCGGCATTTTACGACGATGACGCCTGGGACCTGGCGCCCGTGCTCCTCATCGCCCTCGGGAGCCTCGCGAGCGCCCTGGGGCTCCTCTACTCGACGTGCAAGACCCGCCGTCGGGTCCTCCGCGTGCTCCGGCAGTCGCAGGACCGGGCGCTCCCCAAGCGCCTCCACGAGCGCGTCGAGGCCAAGCTCCAGCGGGCCCTGGCCCTCACGAACCTCATCATGGGCGCGTGCTCGGCGCTCTTCCTCCTCCGGACCGTGCTCTACGTGCAGCGGCCATTTTCCCATCAAGAGTGCGGGGCCATCCGGGACCCCAACGCCTGCATCCTCATCGGCTATGGGCTCCCGGAGCTCGTCCCGTGTGCGCTCTTCCTCGTGCTCATGTGGGAGGTCGAGCCCAACCTCGAGCTCCCCGCGCGCCGCAAGTCGAGCATCAACGCCGTCGCCGTGGCCCGCGCGACCGAGTCGACGCCATTGCTCTTTGAGCGCGGGGGCAAGGGCCTCCGACCGGGGCCGCGGCGCGGATCCCGCGACGAGGACGATGCGGCCGACGACGATGACGACGCGATGGCCACGACACCGACGACGATCAAGCAGCCCTCGCGACCGAGCTCGCTCTCGTCGGCGCTCGGCGGGAGCGTCATCGCCCACGTCCGCCGGCGGCTCAAGCGCATGCTCGAGGGGAGCTTTATGCTCCGCTCGGACGACGAGGGCTCGGCGACCGAGCACCTCGTGGCGCATCCATTTCACCATCGCGAGTCGTCGTCCGAGTGGGGCGCGCGCGTCCTCGACCGCCTCCGGGAGCGCCTGCAGCCAGATGCGGGGTCACCCAGCGGGCACTCGCAGTCGCAGTCGCATTCACGCGTGAGCTCGAGCAGCACGCGCGCCGAGACCTCCTCGGCGTATGTGTGGATGTCGTTCCAGTGCTTCAACCTCCGCCTGCCGTCGTCCACGTCGAGCGCCAAGGTCTTTCTCGCCCTCCACCGCCTCAACCCCGGGACCGGCGCCGCGGTCAGCGAACTCGGCCGCACGGAGATCGCCTTCACGGACGACCCGACGTTCTCGGTGATGCTCCCCGTGGAGATGAACGAGGCCGATGTGCTCCGGGCGTCGGTGTACTCGGTGCTCGACCGCAAGACCATCCAGGATCTCGACTCGCAGTGGCTCATTGGGGATGCCGTGCTGCCCCTCAGCGCGTACTTCTCCCCACCGTCGACGACCGCCGCCACGGGGCCGCTCCAGGTCGTCCCCGGGACGGCGAGCGTGCATGAGCTCTTGTCCCCGCTGTCCAAGACCAACGCCGCCGGGGAGCTCGTCGTGCGCTGCGAGGCCGACATCTTCCACGGGGATACGATCGCCGACGAGGCCAAGTGGCAGCGGATCACCCGGGGCTTTGTCTATCTGACCGATCGGGCGAGTCATGTGGAAGAGGATGAAACGGCGCTGTCCGTGCCGTCGGGGATGCGCCGTCCGTGTTCCAAGCTCCTCGTCGAGGAGGAGCTCATCGAGAGCGTCTACACGTGGGAGATGCCGTACCAGCTCCTGCAGTTGATCCTCGCCGATCTCCTCATCGAGCTCGAGGTCCTCAAGCGCTCCCAAAATGGCCACGAGCTCGACGACGATGACGAAGTGGCCACCGACGATGCCTTGGCCCACGAGCCCCGTTCCTCCAATGCCCCGAGCATTGGCATGCTCTCGGAGATGATCCTGCAGATCCAGGACGACTCGATGGAGCGCAAGACGCGAAAATGGCGCGCCGAGCTCATCGCCAACACGGAAAAGTACATTGGCGAGGTCGAGGCCGCGATCCTCCGCTACGAGGATGCGAATCACGGCGGCCTGACGTTCAAGCCCAGCACGATGAAGGCCGACTCGGGGTTGAGTTTCCTCGCGCTCAACTTGCACCAGCAGTTGCTGACGGTCGGGAACCCGGTGCCGGCGACGTTGCGTGACGTTCGCCCGTGCCCGGGGCAGTACGTCGGGGACACGGACGACTCGGCCACGCGGTACGTCAAGCTCGTCGAGTCGTCGCTGCTCGAGTCCCCGAGTCCATCACCGTATTTCTCGGACGCTGCGGCCTTTTCGTCCCTGCCGGAGGAGGAGGACGAGATGGACGACGAGGGCTTGAACGAGACGGACGAGGGTCAGGTCGAAGACGAGAACCCCGGTGACCAAGGCGCGCGAGACTCGACGACGACGACGACGGGGGCATTGACCAGGCCAGCCACGGCCTTGGGGCTCTGGGACGACCGGCCGCCCCCGCCCCCGGGCCCTCGCGAAGCCCTGCGGCGGCGGGTGATCTCCTTCGACTCGGCTGAGCAGATTGTCTACACGTCGCACCACCACGACAGCAGCAGCCGCCACCTCTCCCGGGAGCAACGCGAGCTCGCCAAGTCGATCGTGGCTATGGGCTTTGAGAGCGCGATGGAGCTCGAGGCGAGTCTCGAGGCCGAGGAGGAACCAGACGTTTGCGACCAGCGGCCCCTCGCGGCGCCGCCCATGAACGGCAATGTCGAAGGTGGTGGGGGTCGATCGCCGCCCGCAGCGAACACGCAGGATCCGTTTTCGACGTTTGGCATGTACGGGACGACGACCGTCGGGGCGTTTGCCGCGCACGTCTACGGCTTCCGCCATGGGGGCACCCGGCAGCTCCGACAGGAGCTCCAGCGGATCAAGGAGCGCATGGACAAGGAAGCCGAGCGCGCGGGCTCGGATCTCACCTTTGAGGCCCTCGAACGGGATTTTCTCCAGCTCAAGTGGCGCATTGACCGGCGCATGGAGGTGACGTCGTGTCAGGCCATGAGCGCCCTGGCGACGTGCTTTCAGCAGACGCTCTACGTGCACCTCCACGCGGCGACGGTCGCCGAGTGCGAGCGGACGACATGGACGACGACGACGACATCGTGGCGGCGACCGACGGGGCTCGCGTACCTCGAGCTCTTGGCGGACGTGGGGTTCCTCTTCTCGGTCGAGAGCCTCCTGTCGACGTACCGCCACGAGGCCGGGATGCTCGGGGACATGGACGCCGCGGTCCGGGGACTCGAGCGCGTGCAGATCCGCCTCCGGCCCGTGCAGTCGCCCCGGGCTGCGCAGTTTCGCGTCTCGGTGACTCGGGGCCCTGCGGGGGTGATCATGGAGCTGCCGCTGATCATCGCGGCCCCGAGTGCCCACGCGACGCGGACCATGCACCGCGTCCCCGGCCAGGATGGCCCGACGGGGGCCGTGTACTGGCCCCTGACGACCGACGACGAGTGGCGCCGGGCCCGGCGGGTCTTTCGCCGGACGATCCGCGTCGTCCCCGTGCTCTTTTCCCAAGGGCTCAATGAGCTCCAGACGGTCGCGAATACGGTCGGGAAGGACTCGCTGCAGAAGGAGATCAACGCCGAGAACCTCGGGATCCTCGAGTCGTACGTCCGTGCGGTCCTCGCGACTAGCACCAGCAGCACCCCAACGACGACGACGACGCTGCTCGGCAAAGGCGGTCATGACGAGGCCGATGGTCGCCGGGAGCTCCTCGCGTGCCTCGATGAGCTCCGTGAGCACATTTCCCGATCGGGGAGCGGCAAGCACATGGCCATTCTCCGGGTGTCGTCGCTCCTGGCCCGGGCCGTCGGCGGCGGGCGGGTGACGTGCTGCAAGTCGGCCAAGGACCGCACGGCCATGTCGGTGACGCTCGAGGAGGCGCGTGTGCTGGTCGCCCGCCACGGGCTCCGGCCGACGGAGCGCGAGGCGTTTACGCGGCTCTTGCGGACCCACGGCGTCCGTCGGGAGAATGCCCGGAAGAACATTGGGCGCGCGCAGTATTGTTTCAGTGCCTTGCAGAATTTCATGCTCCCCGCCGACTACCAGTGCCCCCCGGGGACCGGGGGCGGGGGCCGCGCGCTCTCTTGACCACCCGAGAAGCAATGGAAAAACTCAAAATCAAAATCAACACTAGCAAAAGCTGCAAGGAATTAAAAAAAAAGTTTGCATTTCAAATTTCACATCAGGGAGTTCGATATGGCGGACAGGACACAGAGACGACGCTCATGATGATGGTACTTGGGGGTTCTATGGACAGGATGGTGGTGGTGGTGATGGCAATTGGGAACGACTGGACTCATGCGGCCATGGCCGTGTGGTTGAGGATGTCCCGCATGGACATGGTCCGCGCCGCCTCTGGGAGCTTGTGGGGCGGAGGCGTGGCGACGGCGACTGGGGCGGCATTGGCCGACGTCGTCAGGTGCGACTCGACCTCATGCTTGAAGGCCGTGAGGATGGAGGCGTCGACGAGGACGTTGAGCGAGGGCATGGCCTGTGACTGTTGTTGTTGCTGCTGCTGCGGGAGCTGCAGGGCCGGGAGCCGCCGCCGGGGGCTCAGCGTCGGTTGCCGGTCGAGGTTGAAGCTCTGGTGCGTCGGGGGCGGCGTGAGGAGGACCATCGTGGGCGGGGGCGAGCCACTGCTGCCGTGGTGGAGGTTGGTCGTGTGGTGGTGCATCGCGGGTCGGTGCGGGAGACCGGGAAGGTGAGGGTGCTGTTGGTGGTGGTGGTGGAGGAGGCTCGGCGTGTGGGCCGCGGCCGAGGGGCTGACGATGGTGTTGACGCAGTGGTGGGGAGTGGTGGTGGTGGGGGCAAACGGCGAGGGCCCCAGCGCGTGCGCGAGCTGCTGCTGCTGCGGGGACGCCGTCGAGAGGTGTGGCAATGGGAGCTTGACCTGGAGCAGGCGCTTGGCGCTGGCCCCTCGGAGGCACGCGGCCGTCGGGTGGTGGTGGCCCGCAGGGTGGTCGCTGGCGGCGTGGATGATGGGGCCGGCGCCCATTCCGCTGCCACTGGCACCCTCGCGCTCGAGCTTGCGGCGGAGGTTCTCGATGGCCTCGTGGCGGATGCGCTCGACGTTCTTCTCGCTGCGGAAGCCCAGGTACGGCCAGCGGCGGATGCCCAGGGACCGGCAGACGCGGATGAGCGTCCGGCTGCTGATGCCGAGGTCCTCGGCGGCCTTCTTGGCCGTGTAGGTGAAGAAGTTGGCGAGGATGTCAAAGGAGATGGTCTTGATCCCATGGCGGGTGTGCACGCGGACGACGTAGGTCGCGTACGTGGCCGCGAGGGCGCTCCGGGGGCTCATGGGCGGGGGACTCAGGGGCCGCAGGGGCGATGGCTGCTGCTGCTGTTGTTGCTGGTGGGGGTAGTGCATCCGCGTCGACACCGACTCCATTGTGGTTTTGGGTGTGTGTGTGCGACGTTGGCGGTGAATTGGAAAATGAGAATGCGAACGCCCCCGCCCCGCTGACACTATTGCTACTACTCTGGACTGGTTGTGATCGTCCCCGTTGTTGCGGTCCCACTGCCCCGAGTGGGCGACAGTGTGTGCGCGTGCGTGAGAAAATCAAGTGTTGCCGCGCGCCGTGCCTTTGGGCGCGGGCATGTTGAAGGGGCCCGCGCGTTCGGCGACCCCGCGCGGAAGTGGCCGAACCCGCGTCGAACTGAAACCGTCGTTTGGTACTGTACGGTAGCGCCTGTGGTGGTGGCGGATCCGCTGGCCAGAGTTGCACCTGATTCCGTCCCGGGGCCAGTGCCGCTCCGACGTTGCAGCTTGCGTGAGCGGGTGCCACCCAAAGCGCAGGTACACGGTGAACTCGGCGAACTGCGGATCAAACGGGTGCTGCTGCTGATCGGCACCCGCTGGTATGACACTGTGGGCGGTCCGCCCCCGCCCGCGACTGGCCCCAGCACGCACAGTCGTGCCCCGCCTTCTCCTACTATGGCCAGCAAATTGCACCGTCGGTGGTGGGATGGCTGGCGCTCACTCGTCTTGTTTGTCCGCCCGATCCATTCATCCAATCGCCAGCGACGATATCTCATGTCCTCGCTGGAATGCGTGGCCGCCAGCTGGTCCCGAGGTGTACAGTGTCCGATCCATTGTCCAGGAGCACATGGTGCCGGGCATCAACACTGACAGCAGGGTCATGGCCACCTGGCCGGTCAGGATCTCGGAGCTCGCCGCCCCCCCCTCCCCACTCGCTTTTGGGATGGAAGGAAATAAATCGGCGACCAAACGCGCGGGGATCTGCTCCCCCAGCCTCTGCTCCGGGGTGGGGTGGGTGGGTGGAGAACCCA
Source organism: Lagenidium sp. CBS 127285 (assembly GCA_023338185.1). Taxonomy (NCBI): domain Eukaryota; phylum Oomycota; class Peronosporomycetes; order Pythiales; family Pythiaceae; genus Lagenidium; species Lagenidium sp. CBS 127285. The sequence goes on from JAADYI010000178.1 coordinate 25,535, forward strand.
GCGCTCTCCCCACGCTCGTATGGGACCGGCGGACCAAAAAGCAACGGAAACACAGAGAGAGCCCACCAAAGACCTTTGGGCAAGCGAGTCCCTGGAGTGCGGCGGGGGCCGTGCTGGGCGACATGGGGCACGGGTGTACCTTTCGTGGCGCCAGCATGGACTTGCTCTTTGACGACGAGCCCAAATATTGGCCGTGGGTTGACGGAACCGTTCCGTTCCCGATCGGGCCACTGGGCCACCGACCACCACAGCGACTGGAGTGCACTGCAGTCAGCACAGCCGAACTGACAGACCACACGGGCGCGGCCCTTTTCGAAGGCGCGAAACGGCGCCCGGCGTGCGGCTTCCGCGAACACGCGACTTGGCGTTGGCGTGCGTTGGTCTTATTCTTCGCCACGCCGATTGTCCGCCAATGGCGATCGCCGCTGCCAGCTCAATCGTGTGATCCCTCCCGCCGCCAGCGTGGTCGGAGCGACGCACTGGCGCCTTCTCGGCGCGGAACTTCCGCCGGAAGCCATCGTCGCCCGTCCGATCCGTCGCCTGACCCCGAGAGCTTCCGCGTGGAGCTTCTGCAGACCAGCTCCAATGCCACCCACGCACGACGACACGATGACCAACACGACACTTACACACCCACACACAAGCGCGGTGGTCGTGTGTGTGACGTGCTTGATGGAGTGGCCGAGGGACAAGAACAACAACAGGATGTGAGGCATTTCTTTCCTCGGTATCGGCACAACAATGATGGCAGGAGAAAGTGATACACAAGAGAACCCTGTTGAACAGTTCAGCGCCACAAAGCGACGACGCCGTCGGGATGATTGAGACACAAAAGCATTTGCCGCCAGCAACTGGCCAC